>JAECUM010004453.1:0-31913 GCA_016617855.1 Megalonaias nervosa | reverse complement strand
GTTCTTCTGGAAATCTTCAATGATTTATGGATTACTGGTAATGTACCAAAAATTTGGAAAGAAGCAACAGTAATACCAATTCCCAAACCAGGCAAAGATAGCGCAGATCTTACCAACTATAGACCTATATCATTAACTAGCTGCGTTTGCAAAACAGTGGAACGAATCAACAATTCTCGGCTTGAATGGTATTTGGAAACCAACAATTTAATATCTCCTTTCCAAAGTGGCTTTCGTTATGGTCGTAGTACCAATGATCATCTGGTTAGACTGAAAACATTTATTCGCGACGCTTTTATCAAGAAGGAACACTTAGTATCGGTTTTCTTTGATCTGGAAAAGGCCTATCACACAACGTGGAAGTACGGAATACTAAATGACCTGCACGATCTGGGTCTAAAAGGCCGACTGCCCTCGTTCATATCAAACTTCCTCTCAGACAGGGAATTCAAGGTACGAGTGGGCTCCACCCTCTCTGATATGCACGATCAAGAGATGGGTGTGCCCCAGGGCAGTATTTTATCGGTGACGCTTTTCAACATAAAAATTAATAGCATCACCAAGTGTCTGACTCCCGGTGTGGATTGCTCCCTATATGTTGACGACTTTTTAATATGTTACCGATCCAAGCACATGCATACAATTGAAAGACAATTACAGCAAAATATCAAGAAGATTCAAAATTGGGCCAATACTAACGGTTTCAAATTCTCGAAATCAAAAACTGTATGTATGCATTTCTGTCAGTTACGAAGACATCATGATGGACCTAAACTCACGCTGGACGGAACACCTATTCCAGTTGTTGAGGAAGCAAAATTCTTAGGTATTATCTTCGACAGAAAACTGACTTTTATTCCACACCTGAAGAATTTGAAAGCTAAATGCTTGAAGTCTCTAGACTTACTTAAAGTAATAGCGCACACCGACTGGGGTGCTGATAGGAAAGTCATACTCAGTTTATACAGAACATTTATTCGCTCGAAATTTGACTACGGTTGCGTTGTCTATGGTTCAGCTAGGAAGTCCTATTTGAAGATGCTAGACCCAATTCATCATCAGGGAATAAGACTTGCTCTGGGAGCATTTAAGACATCCCCGTGTGAAAGCCTACTCGTTGAAGCGAACGAACCACCTTTACCACAACGTAGAGAAATGCTTTCTGCACAGTATGCTCTCAAATTAAGCTCAAACCCTCTGAACCCTGCTTTTTCGGCTGTTTTTGAACCCAAATATAAAACCTTATATGACTATAAACCAAACGTCATACCTACCTTTGGCATTAGAATATTACTATGCCTTGACAGTACCAAAATTGAACTTTCAAAAATTCTGAAAACGACCGTCTCCGAAACACCTCCCTGGCTACTTCAACAACCAAAGGTACTTTTCACATTACATGGTGGAAAAAAATCGGAGACAAACCCTTCCATCTTCCACAACTCTTACCATGAACTAATCGCCCAATTTGAAAATTATACAAGAATATATACTGATGGATCAAAAGATCAGGAAAAGGCTGCTGCAGCCTTCGTTAGTGGAAAACACACAACAAAAGTCCGCTTGCCAAATGGTACATCAATTTTTTCAGCTGAAATCAGAGCAATAGACCTTGCATTGCAATATATTGAAAGCAAGCGTATTTTAAATAGCATCATCTTCTCCGATTCACTATCAGTACTTCAGTCACTACATAATAGAAAACTGGAGAATCCATTATTAGCCAATGTTCTCCTGAAACATACTGAGCTGAGTACCTCCCACAATATAGTATACTGTTGGTTACCCAGCCATATTGGAATTAAAGGTAATGACAAAGCAGACCGCGCTGCTAAAATGGCTCTATCACTAGAACCATCTCATTTTAATACACCGTATACGGATTTTATACGTAGTAGCAAAGAATGTTTACGTCAGAAATGGCAGACATCATGGAATGATGCCGTGAATAACAAACTTCATGCCATCAAGCCAACCCTAGGAGAATGGACTCCTTCCTACAGAGCCGTCCGTAGGGAGGAAGTAGTCGTTGCAAGAATTCGAATCGGCCATACTTATTTAACCCACTCCTATATACTAAAAGGAGAAGACCCACCAGAGTGCATATTTTGCAATGAACCATTCACTGTTAAGCACTTTATGTTGGAGTGTTTCGACCTCCAACCTACGCGTAATCATTATTACAATGTCCATGACATTAGGGAACTCTTTGATACAGTTAGCGTTTCTTATATTATAGACTTCCTGAAGGAAGTAAATATTTATCATAAGTTATAGCTTTTATGCTATCACCTTAAACAGTTTTATGTGCTATATATATACCGTCGTTAGATTTTAATTACCTTTCATCTGTTTTAGTTGTCATACATCATTTGCACTCCCCGTTGATCTGGAAACTTTATTTATCACCGTTACTTTTTTATCGTTTTACCTTCAACTGTTTGGTTTCGTATCGCTGGTCGATACGTAATCTTTTACGACTTTTAAATAATGAAAGATATAACCTTTTGTATGGCGCTAAATAGCCTCATAGTGCTGGTGCGCCGTAAAAAAATCAATCAACCAACCAACCAACTAACCTAGCTCCAAAATCTCCAATCTAAACTTACAATGAAGAACACGATCATACAATGGAATTGTCGAGGACTTAGAACCAATTACAATGATATTCTCCTGCTTTTAAACGAATATGACCCTGCAATATTATGCCTTCAGGAAACCTTTTTGAAAGATACGGACAACATCACACTTAAAAACTACTCCCTGTTTAACACCTACTTACAGAACGTTGACAGGGCTTCGGGAGGGGTTTCTATTGCTGTGAACAGTAGAGCCCCACATAGCGTCATCCCTTTAAACACAAATTTGCAAGCCATTGCTGTGAGTGTCACTCTACATCGAGTGATTACATTTTGTTCTATTTATATACCACCAAACACCAACTTATTACCAAACGAATTAGACACGCTTGTTCAACAACTTCCTGCACCATTTGTTTTACTCGGTGATTTTAATGCCCATAATATTTTATGGGGATCAAATTACATAAGCGACAGGGGCAAAAGGGTCGAAGATTTTATTACTAGACACGACTTGTGTCTATTTAATACCAAATCTCCGACGTACTTGCACCCAGGAACTGGTACATACACATGTATCGACTTGACAATTTGTTCTCCTTCACTACTTTTGGATTATAATTGGAAGGTCGCTGATGACCTTCACAGCAGTGATCACTTTCCAATCTCTCTTAAGAACACCAACGTTACAATTGATGACACGATTCCACAGTGGAATTTAAAGAAAGCTGACTGAACCAAGTTTGAAACACTTTGTACAGCTAGACTTAACAGGAATACCGTCCTAAACGATATTGATCCGATTCGACAATTTACATCCGTCTTAATTGAGATTGCAGAAGAATCTATTCCTAAGTCCTCGACGAATTGTAAAAGAACCCAAAAACCGTGGTTCACTAAAGAATGTAAAGAAGCCATTAGACAACGCCGAGAAGCACTGAAAAAAATTTAATAATCGTCCAACGCCCGAAAACTTAACTCAGTACCGTATTGTTCGGGCCAAAGCTCGCCGCATAATTAAAGAAAGTAAACGAGCATCATGGAAAAAATATGTTTCAACTTTAAACTCTCGTTCCTCAATAAAGAAAGTTTGGGACACGATCCGGAAAATAAATGGAAAGGGAAAATACAATTCTTTCCGACATCTGAAGCTAAACAATAAAGATTTCAATACCAAACATGAAATAGCTAATGTACTTGCCGATTGTTTCTCCAAAAATTCCCAAACGTCTAATTTTTGAGAAGCTTTCCTAAGATTGAAAGCTCAAAAAGAAAAAACACGGTTGAAATTCACATCGAATAACTCAGAGAGCTATAACAAACCGTTTTCATTGTCGGAGCTTATGGAATCTTTGAATAAGGCCCATGATACATCCGCTGGTCCTGACGATGTACATTACCAGTTTTTGAAACACCTTCCAGAATCATCCTTAACAGTTCTTCTGGAAATCGTCAATGATTTATGGATTACTGGTAATGTACCAAAAATTTGGAAAGAAGCAACAGTAATACCAATTCCCAAACCAGGCAAAGATAGTGCAGATCCTACCAACTATAGACCTATATCATTAACTAGCTGCGTTTGCACAACAATGGAAAGAATGATCAATTCTCGGCTTGTATGGCATTTGGAAACCAACAATTTAATATCTCCTTTCCAAAGTGGCTTTCGTTATGGTCGTAGTACCCATGACCATCTGGTTAGACTGGAAACATTTATTCGCGACGCTTTTATCAAGAAGGAACACTTAGTATCGGTTTTCTTTGATCTGGAAAAGGCCTATGACACATCGTGGAAGTACGGAATACTAAATGACCTACACGATCTGGGTCTAAAAGGCCGACTGCCCTCGTTCATATCAAACTTCCTCTCAGACAGGGAATTCAAGGTACGAGTGGGCTCCACCCTCTCTGATATACACGATCAAGAGATGTGCCCCAGGGCAGTATGTTATCGGTGACGCTTTTCAACATAAAAATTAATAGCATCACCAAATGTCTGACTCCCGGTGTGGATTGCTCCCTATATGTTGATGACTTTTTAATATGTTACCGATCCAAGCACATGCATACAATTGAAAGACAATTACAGCAAAATATCAAGAAGATTCAAAATTGGGCCATTACTAACGGTTTCAAATTCTCGAAATCAAAAACTGTATGTATGCATTTCTGTCAGCTACGAAGACATCATGATGGACCTAAACTCACGCTGGACGGAACACCTATTCCAGTTGTTGAGGAAGCAAAATTCTTGGGTATTATCTTCGACAGAAAACTGACCTTTATTCCACACCTGAAGAATTTGAAAGCTAAATGCTTGAAATCTCTAGATTTACTTAAAGTATGGAAATAAGAGTATCAAAGACTTACAATACTTGTAAATTGCTAGGTTGCAAGCTATGCTCCATTATCATCCTCCAGGCGGCCTATGTGGATATCCTCGTAGCTCCCGAATATAAATACATCTACTTATCCAGCCACTGTGAACGTGACTAAATGTACACACCTAACCTGAAAGCATCTACACCGCCAAGTGTTATTATGACCTTATTCATATTTTCATTTCTTTAACTTTACTTTTCTTTTCATATGATTTTTTCTTTGTTTTTTTTTTGTGGGAATTGATATGATTAATGATAATCATTTGCAACCAAGCAGCATGAATTAAAACATTCAGTGACTAAATTATCCGGTGTAGTGAACAGAGTTTTTCATTTTGACTAGTAAGAGGAGCAAATATGTTCTAAGGACACAACTGTGACCAATTAAATAGTTAAACGTCGTGGAACGTTCAGTTATATTTCAAGGTAAGTTAATGTGCAATGAAATAATACATTGTGGGATAGCTGGCTATTTCATCGGATAGACCAATGGATGGATATTTGCATGTTTTTTATCTGCATTTATGATGATGAAGAGGGGCAGAAGCTAATAAAACCTATCTAATTTATAAAATCAACATTATGCAATATTTTTAAAGAACTTGTCTACATGTATAATGGAAAAAATACCATGCAAAATCAGTGGCTCTTTGATCGGATGTAATAATTAATCTGTATGTGTTCATTTATGTGGATCTATATATTGGGACATAGAAGAAGGAGGTTTAGGAATGTTCACCACTTTTCCATGTCTTTCGTAGTTTTTTTGTAGCGTATAACGTTTAAACTAATGATTTTAATTTCACCGATAAAAAATTGTTTCATTTATAAAATCAATTTTGTTCAGCTCTATTAATGTGTTGCATTATTTATTTCCTGTACACGCATTTAGATTATATTAAAAAGATGGCAGTAACTTATTATTCAATGTAATCCGTCTTTGTGTCCACGAGATAGATAGAAAAATAATATCGCCAGCACGATACAATGCCAAAATGATATGCAAACCCTCACTCAGACACATACACACATTTACATAAATCTATAAAACATACTTACCTAGTACATGCATACATACATACAGAGAGTTGTGTCTAGCGCTGCTTTTGTTATTTTTTCAGGATACGGTTGCCATAAGTATCAATGGAGATCTCCGGAATGGAAGCCAGTGTATATCCTGTGATACTATGCCATGGCGTCGCGGTCTATGCCAAAATATCTAGTATATCTAGTCCTTGTGGAGACTATGGCACATGCACTCTTTCCGTCGGCCCTTGGTTATCTCATTAAACATTGTAGCAATTTGATGAGTCCGCGAATGGAAGATTGACCTTTCTAACTTGCATCATAGACGATTTCCTTGTGTTCGTGGTTTTTGCTAGACAAACATCGAGCACGCGTTATTCCTTGTAGAAGTGCTGCTATTTTAGATTGTTATATCGAGGATTTTTTGCAGCAGCACGTGTACATCGGTTCGCTTTCTGACGGATCGGATGCCAATGCTTTTGCCGTTGTTATATCAAGACGAGAGTGAGCATGGGATGTGTATGAGAATTCGAGCATCTGTTTCAAAGCGTTTGAGGTAGTTTCCATAGTCTCGTTTACTGGAAAAAGGTCATACAATGTCATCTCGATAAGGCATACACCGCGTTGCTGTACCTCCGGGCTGGCAATGATTCATCTCAATAGCTTATAGGGGTATTTGCAAAAAAGCACATTATTGTTGGTGGACATTTATGGTACAACACTAGATGCACCTGCACAAAACGTTGTTGTAGAAATGCCGGCGGTAGGTGTCTTCGAGATAGAATGACAGAAAGTTGTGTTGTGTTCCAGAATACGCTTGCTTGAGATATCAACGAAGCTATCCTCGGATGCAAAGTATATTTACTTCACCATGGAGTCGCAATCTAGACAACCAGAGTAGTCCCGTGTGGCGATTATTACATCGAAATGTACTATGTTGGTTCGAATAGATTCCAGAATATCTGAAAGAATCTGTAAGAGGTTGGTAGTTGAAATTTTGGCTGTGTCGACCTTGCAGATTGGAATGGTAATCAGTGTCGTTGCAATCGGGATTTTTGCTCAGTGTAAATGAAGTACATATATATCATTATGCGAAAGTGTCCAAGATGTAGATCGCTATATCGATGGTGCAGGTAATTGAAACAACGATATGAATGTACGGACTGCTGGTTAACCCGTTAGAGGATCTGCCGGTGCGAACGTAGGAGGTAGTTGTCTATGCAACGGCTCTGCCGTTAGCTAGGGCAACTTTCACGGCGTTTGTGAGCATAGATGACTAATGTGAAGAAGACTCCACAGGTACTGTTTGTCGTCGAAACATAGGATACAGGCTGCAGGTCTGTTCGAAGTTCGTCTGGACGATCTGCGGGCAAATAGTCGACATCTGCGAAATATGATGAGCGTCGTGGAAAAACGTTTGCAGCAGCATGTGTAAATTGGCGCGCTCTCTCACCGACCTGACAATTATGTCTATTGGACCTTCTTTAGAATGTGTGTTGTCCGATCGATTGAGTAGTGTCGTAGGAGAAACATGTTATCGGTTTGCACATATATTGGCGATGTCGTTTCTCAAATTGGAAAACATTTCAGCCACTTCTGCGTTCCTGTGGTTTCTGTGGCCTGTGTGGCCGTCCGTATGGCTGTCTCTCTGGCCTTTGCTGTCGTTCTGATAGCAATGTTGCTAATCTCCGTGAGCTTTATGTGACCATCCAATCTAGGTAGTTGAAAAAAGTAATTGTTTTGTCGGGTTGGAACGGATTTTAATGTACTTGTACATTTACTTGCTTACATTGTTGTTGTTGTTATGGGGTTAACGCCATTTGTCAGCACTAGATAGGCTATACATAACGGTCAATATAATTGGTGGAGTAAGAACACGGGAAAACCCCAGAAAGAACCACCGACCCACGAGACGCTGTTTGGAAGCTTTCTCACGTACACACAATGACCGATGGCCGAACCCAAGATTCGAACTTGCTAATGTGAATGTCACGTTGACTAAGTGTATGTAGTGATCTCTGAAACGATAGTAGTAACATAATAGCGGTCGTGAAACCGAAAAGTCCAATCAGGGTTCTGAAGTGAGCGCTTCATGTAGGGACTTTTATAGATATAAGGATCTAGAACCGTGATTGATCCGTTCAGTTTCAAATAGTTGTCCTGCTACAACATTACATCCCTTTATTGCGTAACTTAATATTATTGAAAACATTTTAAGACGCTCTCATTTGTATTTATTATATTGTGTCGATATTTCATGTTCATTAATTCTACTTACACTTAAACATGCCGTAACAAGAGAAACAACCAATGGGCAAACGACTTGTTGTGTTGGTTAGTTTAAAGACAGGGTTTGGGACAGAATATGCGGTATCCTAATCATTGTGTCAGTCGTTTATTGTTTTGTCGACCTCTATGACTGTAGGGGATATGGGCTCCTTTTGTTGTTTAATTTTTAGTTTCAGTATGGTTTGTTCTTATTTGTGTTGTTTTCAGGGAAAATGTACATGTCATAACCGATAAATACCCTGGCTTCTAAACTCATTGCAAACACTTTGAATAATTTTAATAGTTCAATGACTATAAGAAGTTATCTCTTGAGGAAAATTCTCTTGTTATCGTGACATGATTTTCAACGTCGATTTGATCTCTTTTAGTTATGCATCTGCCACTTTCCTAAAAGAAGGCCATTATTCAGTAAAAAATTACTTCAAGGTTTGACATCTCAATGTCCAAGGATATTGCACTTCAATTCTATACATTCGTCAAAGAAGTATTGCATATACAAAACAATACTCCGCTTTTAAACATTTAGTTATGTTTTCATACTCGCACAAATACCTTCTAAAATAGATACATATGACGGCTTCTAATTCATCTTGTAAGGAACGCCTAGACTAATTCATTTTATAGATAAATCAGTCTCTTAGCTTTATATTAATATATGCTCCCTAATTTAGGAGTATATCAAATGTCTACACCACAATAATTGTTTGACAGGTATTTTATTATAGATACAAAAATAAAATATTCAAAAACATTTATGTAAGTTCTCTAATACACACAGAACAATCAGATCAGGAGCAGCAGGCAGGGTGAACAGACCACTTGTCCGAATCATGTCCTAATTAAGACAAAATTATGTCAATTAAGACAAAATTTGTCTCAACTATATAGTTTTGTCTCAGACATGTTGAACATACCACTTGTTCGAATCATGCTCAACTCTCAGCTATATCTGACAGACATCATTCTCTTACATAATTGTGATAAAGCATTTGGTCATTCACCCTGCCTGCTGCTCTTCATTTGACACTCTGTTTTCCATTGATGCAGGGTGAAACCTACAACTTTGTACAGACCGTTATTTTACAAAAATAAAGGTTCCTACAGGGGCTGAAAAATAAGGTCAATAACGCTAAACCGAACCTCCTAACTTTTATTATTACCGTATAGTTTGAAAAGCGAATAATAAATCGTTTGGTTTAGCTCATTTTTGTTATTTTATTTTTGACTTTTTTGTTAATGCGTTTAGTTTGCTCGGCGGGTCACTTAATTTTTGTCGGTCACCCTGCCTGCTGCTGTAACCAAAGATTTTATCTAGACCTATACGATATCTGGATCTTGGATCATGTAAATTTATTGTAATAAATCCAAACGGAACAGCTTGTGCTTGAGCAAAAAAGTTTTTGAACTTCATCATATCCATATCCCCTGAACACCAAGTATAATAAATAGTTTGTAAAGTATAATTATCTACTCCATTAAACATTACTAAACTATTGCAGTTGTCTCTGATCACTTTAGGTATTTGTGTATATCGCTGAGTGACGTATATAACATCTGTATTCTTGTGTCTACCTCGAGAAAATATTCTAGCTGGATTTGTTTGTCTGTCCAACATAACGTCATCGTACACCACTAAATTATTAATAAACCCATCTAGGTCATCTACAGATGGAGCCTCATCAATATCGATGATAAAATCAACCACATCATCACCGTCTTCATTCAGCAATTTTGCATTTTCATTAAAATCTTTAAGTACTTCGTAACAGTGTTGATCATCTACGGATGGTGCTACTAAATACAATTTACTCCATTTTAACCATCGCATTATTAAATTTAATAATAGTTCTGTTTTACCCGATCCAGATGGACCTATTATAATCATCCTTATCGAATTTGGTAATGCTGGATGATGCTTCACTGGCTCCTGTTTTCGTGTCGCCGAAAAGTCAATTATATCCATATAATAAATAATATGAGTCTATATTGTGTTCGGTGTAAAATTTCTACACCCACTGCTGAACTAACTACAATAACAACAACAAATAAACGACGTGCACTTACAGGCAAATGTGTAAAATGTGGCACGAAGAAATACAAATTTGTTAAAACAAAGACAGGTGGAGATATAACCGATTTATTAGGAAAATTACCAGGAACTCCGTGGGCTAAATACCCCGGTGAGAAACATATTCCAGGATATAATTATTGCGGTCCTGGAACTCGACTTGATATCCGACTTGATAATCAAGATCAACCAAGATCAGGAGAGTATCCAATAAATAAGATTGATAAAGCATGCCATGTTCATGATGTTGCGTATAAAAGTAAAGATTTACAACAAAGGCATCTCGCAGATGTAAAATTGATTCATGCATTAAATTCTATACCTAATAAATCTGTCAGAGATAAATTAGCTAGTTTTCTAGTAAAATCTGCCATGAAAAGTAAAATAATGTAAGGGGCTGGTAATTAATTATATAAATATTATAATGGAATCCATTTATTATAGCCTAAGAGGATATTGGAGAGGTAGATCAGCTATTAGTAAATTATCTGAAGCAGCAAAAGTCTCACGTTCTGTTGCTGCAGCTTGGTTAGCACGACAGGCAATATGGCAAATTTATCTACCACCACCTAAAAAAATTCAATATGCACATTTTGATGTCAGCGTTCCTAATGAGGTTCATCAAGCAGATATTTTATTTTTACCACACGATACCATTAAAATTGGTAAACGTCAGTCACGCACATACAAATACGCATTAACTGTCGTTGATGTTGCAAGTAGATATAAAGATGCTGAACCATTATCAACAAAGACAGCGTTTGAAGTTGCATCTGCATTTGAACGAATTTATCATCGAGGACCTTTGCGATGGCCACAGTTATTACAGGTTGATCCGGGCAAAGAATTTCTTGGTGCAGTATTATCGTTGATGAAAAAACATAACGCTAAAATCAGACGAGGACATACTGAAATTCATCGTGATCAGGCAATCGTTGAACGATTTAATCGAACACTTGCTGAGCGGTTATTTGGATACCAATACGCAAAAGAAATATCTACTGACTTTAAATCCGGTGAGAAATCTCGTGAATGGGTTGCGAGGTTACCAAATGTGATAGCTGCATTAAATAACGAAATTACTCGTTCAACTTCAATGAAACCTTCTAATGCGATCACAAAAAATATATACCCCGCAGTGATGACAGACATCAACCTCAACCAGTATTAGGTAATGTAACTGTAAGATATTTATATGAATCTGGAGAACTTGAAGGTGGTAAAAAAAAGAGCAACTGATCCTATCTGGAGCGTGACTACACATACAATTTCTGGTGTAGTTAGATCTACTGGTAGACCTCCAATCTACAGATTAGATTCGAGAGCCCCTCAACGTGGATTTGTACGTGAACAATTACAGGTAATCCCTGAAGACACACAATTACCACTACATACAATTACATAACCAGAACCTCTACGTCGATTACATTCAAGACAGGTCAGCATCACATTATCACGTGTATGACCAAGATCACTATTAATTCTGTCTACGGTAAATTGTCTTGGATTATTATTCGAATATTGCCATAACATATTACAGTTACAACTTGCACAATTATTATTCTGTTGTGATTTTAGTTTTATAATAAATTCAACATCAATATCAAAGTCACGCTTATTTTTTTTTTATCACACTTTATAACCATATAGTTTTTTTTTCTGATTACCTCATTATTAACAGTTTGATCATTATTTTCTGTAAAATTCATAATAACCCTATGTAGTTGAGATATTCTTCTGACTCTAGAAACTGCAAGATAGACTAAATTCGACCATTCAATCCGATCATCTATAATCCAAATATTTGTATCGGAAATAGTTAACCCCTGTGATGAGTGAATAGTTATAGCATATCCTAACGTCCACGGTGATTTATTCATATTCAGCGCATTCTCAATGACATTAATATCGACTAAAATAATATCATTCAAGACAAGATTCTGTATTCCACCGCCAGGAATTTCAACATCAATATTCTGTCGTCGAGTATCTGTTGGGCGATAACACAAAGGCACAGGTAGATCTGAAAACTTTTCTTTATGTAACATAAATAATTTATTCTGTAGTTCATCACGAACTATCTTTCTACTTGCAACTATTAAATCAGCGGGATTCCATAAATTTAGAAAATCATTCATAGAAGTCTCTGGAATTACTCCTCGCATTATTTCACATTGTACTCTGTCTGATTGTAGTCTGATTAATCTTTTAAACTCCTTCAGCGGTTCATCAATAGCTCTATGGTCGTCATTTATTTCCTCGTAATAATCTACGTTATTCTTCAGCCATTCATGTGGAGACCGTCCAATTAAAGGTGGTGGTTGACCATGATCACCGCACATTATTATAGCAGTATTCTTCGTCAATAACCATTCAAGAAATGTTTTTAATATTTCTAACGACACCGTGCATACCTCGTCCCATATAATATATTTAGGTATATATTTTTCACCCATTCTCTCAGGAGTCCATGTGTCTCCACACCATCTAAAGAAACTATGATATGTACACGATTTTACTCCTCGCTCTTTTATTTATCTGGCGAGTTTATGTGTCGGTGTCAAAACAATTATATCCTAATTATTATTCATGAATAATTTAATCACACGCGTTGTTTTACCTGAACCACCGCAACCGTTAAGATAAACAGTTTTATGTCTAGCCACAGGTTCATATACAGATGGTGCTGATGATTTTGATATTTGAATATTATTTTTGTAATATATTTCCCTAATTTCAACGTCGGCAGATTCAGAATAGCTAAGTATATTGTCTTGTTTTATTCTCCATGATCCCCATTCACCATTACCAAGTAGCGGTTTTAATAAATCTGTATATTTTTTATTTATATAAAATGAATCCGTTGCGACTCTGACAGCATCACGAGGAAATCTATTTATCATAGACAGTAGATTTATAGAAACATATGCCAACATAGATGATCTTAAATGAGTAAACTGCGGTGAGTCACCATCAAGATAACTTACAATTGTACCTAGTTTGGTTCCGTCTGACAAATAAGCATTACTCCGATTTATAAATGTGTTTTTTTCCGTTGTATCAGCTATTATAAAATCGAGTTCAGCATCGTCCATAATCAATCTTGTACAGTGTCTCTTATGATCATATGCTCCTCCTTGAGTAAATTTACCAATTATCTTTCTACCAAGATCTTTTGCAAGTTTTTCATCATGCTCGTCTCTGCATTTACGTATATTATTAGTAATTTTAATAATGTCATCTTCATTAAGATTAGGAAATTCTTTCCTGGCATCATTAATATTAAATCTATTTGGTTCTGGTAACCAAACTTGTTTTTGTGGACTATACGATATAATCGCCTCACCCACCTTCAATAATGTTAAAATTCCAACATCAAGCATATATCGCAATAATACTATTGGAACCCAACATTTTTCTGAAAAATGTCTTCCAAACCAAGCATAAGTAATCGGATGGAGATTTTCTGCAAATTCGAATGATTCTACATGAGCAAATCCGGTTAAATCAAAATCTGGTAAATGTCCGTTTATCGCAACCCTGGTCATCTCGTGTGATGGATGTCCGAATCTCTTAAAGTATTCAGAACATTCTCCGTATCCAAGACAACTTCCAGGATAGCACGCTACCATATCAACAGATATAACGTCATTACACTTATATTTAGTATTCCATAATCCTCCATGTCCATATTCTACACAGCTTTTATGAATGTCTTCAAGAAATTCCGATCGTGTTGGTTTCCATAAATTTTTCTCCTGAGCGAAATGAGCCACTACAGATGGAACTGTAAAACAATTATTTAATAATTGTCTAACTTTGACATCGTCTGAAGTATATTTCAGCGCAAGATGTTCCATTTCTACATTAAGAGATTCTGTACGGTAAATATCACCATTAGGCCGTACAAATTGATCGTAATAATCATATTCTGAACTTTGAAATAATCAAACGGATACAGGGTCACTTTTACTGATATTTTTGATAAAATCAAATATATGACCATCATAAAATTTAACCGTTCTATCTCGTGGAAATATTGTTACTGCTGAGGTCCACGCATGCGAATTATGATCAATAATATCTATAGGAGCTCCTCTTGATTCATATTTTGGTTTATATAAAATCTCTCCTGTCAGCGTTTTTACTGTTATTGGGAATTTTAATTTCTTTTCTAGCTCAGCGACATCTTTAATAGATGCTCCGGTATCTTTAACTGATTCTGCACAAGTATTTATTTTTTTACGTCGTAAATCTGTTAAACCATTACCACGTATCGCGTTTGTAAAATGTTCTGTAACTCGTTCAGCTACACAGTTTATTCTTGACTCAGACAGTTTCATAGGCTTTAGATCCCCGACGTCAGGTTTATTATTAAGCGGATATATTGCATATACAACTGCAGTCACAGGGTACCCCCGTTCAAAATATGGTTTATCAATACCAGTCAGTATTCCGGGCTTAGATTTATTATTTAAGAGAACAATATTATTTCCTGACTGTATGCGTACTGGATCGCGCTTATCACGAATAATCCAAATATCTTCTTCTGTATTTACAATAAATTTTATTAAAATAAAATATTTTGATTATCAAGGTGATTAATAATTACTTTTCCCCGTTTGTCATTCATCATATTAGTAACATTTCCAACTCTGAATGTTGACCATACATGAGCAGCGCCACTATTACGAAATTCATTTTTTGCTTCACGAATACGTTCGGTTACATCCTCATCCGTTAATGCCAGATCTTGCATCAAAGTACTAAATTTATATTCTGATCGTCTGTCAAGATCGAATCTAGCAGGGGAAGGTTCAATAACGGATAATTTCTCCATATAATTAAGACAAATATTTAAATTAAAATTTTAGTATATATATAATGATTGAAACAAAAAACAAATGTGCTTGGCTCAGAATTGGATATACTTTTCTTTGTAATAAATCGTGCGTGAACAAATACTGCTACTACCATATGCAAAATATCAAAAATGGAAGTACAGGACCAATACCGTGTATTCAGTGTGGTGTTGGAGTCAGAGGAAAAACTCAATTGTATATAAAATGTGGCGGAAAAAATACAGAGAACTAAAACGATATTATGACAAAAAAAATAATACTTTGACGTCAGGTAAATCTCCTATAAAAACCGTAGAAGATTATCTGGCCAGATTTCAAAACAATGATTTAGACAAATAATATTATATATAAATGGAGCAAAACGAATTTGTGAAACATCCAGTATATACAAATTATGAAGCATCACGAGATGGTGTAATCAGACACTGTAAATCAAAAAACACAGTCAGTAGTCTTAATAAATTTGGGTATTTTAGATTTAATACCAGCGGAAATAAAAATTATTTATCAAGTAGATTTATCTACGAATGTCATTTTGGATTGATCAAGGATGGATTTGTAGTTGATCACATTGATGGAAATCCCAAAAATAATCGGTTATCTAACCTGCAGGCTATTACACCTAGTCAGAATTCTGCACGTGGAAATACAGGAAGGTGCAAAGTTTTCGGAAAGAGAGCTATTAAATCCATAAATACAGAAACAGACCAAGAAATAACTTTCCCATCAATTAATGCGGCTGCAAAACATTTTAGCAGACATCCACAATCGGTGCAATGTGTTGCAGATAAAATATACAAATCTGCATATTCAATAAAATACGATCAGCTGATAATATTTGAATATATCTAACTCTGTACTCTTAATAAATAAATTGTATATAGTTCGACTCTATATTTTGCCATGGGTACCTTCACCGTCGCTGCTCTCAGTGTCACTCTCATTTTTGACAGACTCAAATAACATAATTTTTCTTAATTGCATTACACGATTATCCACAATCTTCTTTTTCTCGTATTCACGAGATAGTTCGGATCTGATTTTTTCGATCGAACGTGCAAGAGGCGCAAATAGCTTTACCTGTTTTTCATTTACCATCGCCAAGGATTCTAACATAGACTGATAAATTGATTTTACAAATTTATAATTGGATGGTAATGTGTATTTATTGTCAATTTTTCTTTGTTTTAATATTTCATAATCGCATAATATTTTTTCAGGATCAAGATTATCAGATAGATTTATTCCGTTATGTTTTAATTTTTTAATAGCAGAAATAATATCATTAATGTTTTCTTGGTTCATTATATAATAATTATGTCTTTAAAATAAAAAGTAATTGACATTCAAGTTTTTAACTTTTGACCTTGATGTTTGACCTAAAAATATCAAAAATAATCAGTAGCATCCTAAGCGGTTACCCGTCACTTAGCCCCTGATAGCCTTTGTGTCTTTCATGGTGTCCTTTTTTTGCATGATGATGTCTTTCTTATGACCGTTATTGGCACTCCATGTTCTGTTTCTATTTGGCTAGCATTCTTTCTGAATGTTTCCTTGTGGGGGTCTTTCAAATGAGGTAGAGAGCTCAGGCATGCTACTGATTATTTTAGGGAGCTCTGTATTGCGAATTCAATAAACCCCCCACCAAATCAAACCCCGGGGTAAATGCAAAACGCACTCACCACGTTGTTTAACGTGATGAGGGGTATTGAATTCGTTGGGGCTGAGCTCCCCAACCTTATAAAATAGCATCGTTCCGAATACTGTCGACCCTCGTCAGCCACAGGAATCGAAGCACGGTCGTCAGTATCATAGTCCAACACTATACCACTGAGCCATTTTCCGATTCATACATATAGACGTTTTAAAATTATTATGTAGTTAACCCAACACTGAATAAGCAGACAAATTACGTACGACCAATATACTGAATAAAATCACAATTATTGTACAACTGTAGCGTATATTTACTTAATTTACAAACATGATTTATAAAATATATTGTATAAAATAATCGCACATTACATTTTCTGTAAGAGTTATCGTTCGTTAAGGTCAAATACATGTTATAGCTAAAAATAACTTTACGCACTCGTATAAACCGACGTGAATTTAAGGTTATCAGAGTTAAAAGATGCATCAATATCCCTCTCTGTTACAAATTGATGCTTTACTAACAGATAATCACCTACAGAAAAAGAAATAAGTCACTAAATAATTAACGAAAAACAAGAAGTATTTGTTGTCTATAAATCGAACGTAGTAGTAAGGGAAATAATCGTTCAATTTACTCCGCAGAGAGAGATAGCCGAGTTATCTCGCTTTATTATATATACAATTGCTTTAATCATAGAAATTGATTATTATTCATGTATTTACTCATCAGCCCCTGATTATTTACTCAGACGTTCTACGAGCGTATATACAAATTAATATTAAGAGACTCTTGTCTTAGATCCAAAATGTTTCCTGCCTTGTCAGCAAGTTTGAAATTTATGCTTGACAATAATGGATTATGTACACGTAGATAAACTGGATTAATTGGCTCAGATACAATTAACCACCCGGGAGGATCTTTAGGACTGAATGTATATAGTATATACCCCTGATGGGCCTGGTTAGACTTTGAAAGATCTACTTGATAACTGTCATCAATTACGTCACATACTAGATTGACCGCGATCGTAGATGTTGTATTAACAATACCAGGTGAGATATGGCGACCTCCACCATGTGGATCATTATTATATTTAAGAATAGTTGGTGTACGTATTAATTTTTTCCATGAATCACATATTCTTTTAAAGTGTTCATCAATAAGATCATTAACTGACTTCTTTAGCTCCTCAGAGTTAAATCCAGGAATTATAAATGTTGATAATTGTTCTCGCGTAATTCCGAAATGTTTTAGAAATACTGTTGTGAACATAATCTTTATTCTAACACTCTGAAGTAGACCGTCTTCATTAACTATATACGACGGTCTATAGCGTTTATCTGCTGATATGTTCACTAATCTTTTTTCTCTGTTAACAATAATATCATTCATGAAATCTAGGTCTGAAGCAACTTGATTCAAATGTTGTATTGTTTCAATTATTTGATTTTTTAAGTCATCGTTGTAGGAAGTGCTAATGCTGGAAAATAACTTTCTTAGATAGTTGAGTACACGTCCGTGTTCAGACTTAATTGTACTAGCATCTGAATTTATTTCATCAACATCAAGTACTATCATTTTATCTTTTTTCCATCAACTATTTTGTAAAGTGGGTTTCTGTTTTATCTATATAATGTATAGCTCCATCACCAAAATACCGTCGCCATGGGTAAGCATTTTTTTCTGTTCGATATTCTGGAGGTTTTATAAATTTTTCAACATCTACGACGAAATCAGATCGTTGTGGTTCTGGTGGTCCTTGATAAACCGGTGGATCTTCAGGCCAACCTAATACTGATCTAATCGAACTCTGATAAATATCCACGGCATAATCAGGGGAATTTATTTCAATAAGCGCTGATAATGTCGGTTCTTAGACAGTAATTGCTATTTTTGATTCTTTTCCTGTAATAGATTTAATTCTGCGCTGGAACTCATCATTAATCTGTTCTATTTGATAACTGCCCGTTGGAATAGCAACTACTTGCCAATCAGGAGTTCCATCAGGTTTATTCTTATTAGCGAATACTAATGAATTATTTGGTTGTAGTCCACCAAATGGTTTTGATCTAATATTGGGCCAGCCATAATAAACTCGCAATTGCGCTAATGCTATTTCTTTTGCAGGAATTGATGTTGGAAAATTGACACTAAACTCAGGATTGGTCGAACTTAACGATATCATAGTAGTTTTTGACGGAGTTGTATTAGTGACGATCTGCTGAAGTAACTCCCTGTCTGTCATTATTATTATCATTATTATTTAATTCATTAAAATCATTAGCAATCACCTTAAAAGCGTCATCATAGGTTTTCATCATCATCGCAAATTCAGTATCGGATATTTCACCATCACTGACACACGAAGAAACGTACAAAGATAGTTTAGAACATGCATCTGCCACTGTATGTAATTTAATCATATAATCGTGCAATTTAGCATTTGTACAGGTATCTATCTTTTTGGCTATAATACCGAGAACACCAGCAATAGTCGTTGATGCTGAAACAATAATGGTTATAACAGTAGGTGCTGTCATCGTCAATGTTGATAATAATAATCCTATTCCAGCAATAACAGCAGAAACCGAGTAAACAACTACATCAATAACAACTATACGTCGTTTGTATTTTTTTATTTTCGTGTTATAATAGTCGATAAAATTATTTAGTTTAGTGAGACATTCATATACCTGATTGCATCTGTAACGTTGAACGTCGATGCGAGACTGAGTTTGATCCATTATACTAACAACGTCATTTAATTAAGTTTCAGTTACGAATTCTATGCACCACCAGTAACGTCTCGGAGGCATTTCCGTTGATATCAGCGTAAAGATTTCTTTCATATTCTTGGTTAGCATCACCAATAGAGGATTATGATATACATTTGGTGATAATGAAGTTGCCACAGTAATTTCCGAACCGTACATAGATAACCTGTATAACCCAGTTACTTCTACGATATGTTCGATTGTGTTATTTTGTGGTGTCCATGTTGATGATCCTGATGATACTGTATATACGATATTTTTAATTTGTCCGTGTGGAATTTTAATCAGATTAGTTTTTTGAACAATATTAGGTATTCCACTGACAATATCATTGAATTTCATGTTAACGTCGGAGAGTTTTATGTCAACGGTTGGTGGATCACCAAAAAAATCTTTAATGGATCTGTTTACATTTCTACGAAAATTTAAGAACGTTTCTACATGTTTGGAAAAAGTAGCACTAAGTGTAGTAATTTCGTCACCGATTGTTTTTAACGAAGTTGAAATAGGAATGTCCTTATCATCAACATACTTTTTCGTCGCAGCATCAAAATCATATTCTGGTGTTCTAAGATTATTAATACCATTATTATTCATATTAACAAATGCACGCATTATACCGCCATTGGCCAATACGTACTTAGATTCTTGATCGTCGACATATTTCCTTGTTGCGGCGTCTTCATCTGCGGTTGGGTTTCCAAGACCTGTAATTTTATTTTGATTCATAATAATGGTACCTGTAAATGGGTCACCAGCTTTCTTAATATAATCGTTGACTGACGTACCGGAATCTTGTATTTTACCCTGATCAGTAAAAGTAACTATATTATTAACAACCGCATTAGGAACTCGTATAAGTACATCTGGCAGTTGTATATTACTAGTTTTTAATCGTCCTTCCTTATCCTGAAAAACAACTACTTCATTTTGATCCACACTGGTTATGTTTAATAAATCGTCAATCTCATTTCTGAGCTGATCGAGAGTTGCGTATTTAGATAAATCAGTTTGCTGATGACCTTTACCACGAGAAGATCTTCCATAAATATCCACCATTATATTTACTAATGTCTGTTCAAATGTGACGTCGTAGTATATTCATGTACAACTTTGTGAGGTGGTTTTGGTGATTTTGATATAGCATCAAGTACTTTAAGTACTTCTCGACCACATGTTGGTGGATCAGTTAATGTTTGTGTAGATAATGTTGAATACCATATTGGAGTGCTTTGATAGCCGCTAATATACATTAAGAATTCTTTTGGTGGAGCTAGTCCATATGAATCAAAATAAATAATTCCACGTGGATCAATTGCATAAGCGACCCAATGCGTGACTGGACCAGAGTTTTCATCGAGATTAATAATACCTGTTTCAATATTGTTTGGTTGTTTTGGTAATTGATCACGCATGAAAACTCCTCTAAATTTTTTTATTTTTAATTTTTTAGCAGCATCTAATAAATCAAAATTGGACATAGGAGATATCAGTAAACTGTCCCTGGTAATCTTCGGCCTTTTCCGTACCATGAATGTGGAGTCCCTGGTAATCTTAGACCCCTTCCCTTTTTTTTTAATTCCCTTTCCTGTTGCTTTCTTTAATGCCATTCCAGCAGCAGTTCCAACAGCGCCTAATGCAGTTGTTTTTGCAACAGCTGGGGCTGCAGCGGCTATTAATGCTGGCATAGCAGCAAGAAGTGGAAATATACCACCCGTCTTAATTATATCTTTAATGGCACCCACAGAAAGATTAAGTGTTATACCTTTATTTGATTTTTTGGCTTCATCGAAATGCCCGAGCTGACGTTCTGTAAGAGATAATTTATTTGAACCGCTCATCTGACCGTTCTTTAGAAAAATTTTTAATCCACAGTTATTTTTTGATGCTGATTGTATCCTTTTAATCTGACCAGGAGTCAGACTAACATTAACGTGATTATACGACATTATAATATTCATAAACGATCTAATTACATGTTTTCTACTGGCGCATCAACGACTCTCATTCGTCCACCAGCACCTTCAAGTAACATCGATTTATCGCTGAGTATAACAGCAATTGCTCTGTAATTGGCAATAACTCCTATTGTCACACGAGCTCGAAAATGTATATCGACTACTGACTGTCTGGCTAAATCTAAATGTTCGAGCGAAAAGTAATAAATTGGATATAGGGTTGTAAAATCCAATTGTGATATTTGTAAACCAGTATCAATATTTTGATCACGACCCATGAACGTCATTAGACGATGATATGCACGTGCTACATGATTTTGATCGAAATTCAGTAATATATCCTCGGATGGTTCTTGATGTCCATTTATTCTTAAAGAAACTTCAGAAACACCAAGATTGTCAAATATCATAATACTACGTTTTTGATTATCCACCCGTGCAGCATCTTGAAGCGCAATAAATATATGTCGTGGCGCAGAAACACCTTGCTGAGAAGATATTTGCCATGTAAATAAACCATTAATATTACTCTGGATAGCATCTGTGGTCATTGTTAACCACGATAATAATGATTTACCACCTTGACTCATAAAAGAGAATAGACGTTCTTCTTCAGATACTGTTGGAGTCATCACCGGCATCCATAATGGAAGTTTGGTTAATACTACTTTACCATGAAGTGCAGCAGTTGCAGCAGGATCAACACCAGCGGGGTGCCATATTGCATCATCGTCCGTAGCCTTTCGTACGAGTACAACAGTATGTTTAGCTCCGAAAATAACGTTTCTGACATTTCTGCAAAATCCAAATATGTGTGAAAGTGGAATTGCACATGAAAATCTCCTATTACCTTTCAACATTGATCGACGTACTGTAAACCCTAAATTAAATTCTGGATTAACACCATGAACCACCGGCCACACATCAGCGTCATTGTTGTTGGCGTTGTTTCTAGGTCGTCTTATATTATATGGTATGTTGTTAGGGTAATCAGTTGTAACCTTTGCAAACATCATTGATGGACCAGCTGATCTTGTATAATCGTCGCTGTATCTAGCAAGACCCAATATTGTTGTTGCAACATCAACGTCTTTCTGGATTGATTCAATATTTTTTCCGTCAATCATATACGTAGCGCTGTCAAATAACGCCATAATACCATTATTAACAAAACTAAATATGTCATTGGCTCCATATGCAGTATTATCCATTTTTAAAATTTCACCTTCAAACTCAATAAAAGCCTCAGCGGGTAAGAAATACCTACTTGTATCCTGAACTTGTAGTTCAGTTCGTCCACGCTGATCTGGAATTCGAGCATCATAAGAATAATATTGATAATCACGCACAGACTCATCTTTAAGTACTGGTGCGTCCATGTCAAATGCTGGATCAGATATGCGCTTGAACATCTTTATTATAATTATTCTCGTCTAAAACGAAGACCACTTCGGGAAGTGAGACCACTTCCTGCTATCAGACTAGCGGTTATATTTTTTTCTTTTTCTGACATTGGTACATCAGCCAACTCTGCTAGTTTTTGATTAGCAACTTGATTTATTATTTTACTGACATTTGCAGGCATTACTTCAGTACTAGGTAATTTTACTGGTTGAGATTTTCGTCGTATTAATCGTGTTAGTCTATCTTTGATCGCTGAAAATGCTTTACCAGAGAGATTACCCATAGCACCAATACCTTTTTCACGAACAACATCAATAGCTTTCATTCCCAGTTGCTTTGCGATCGGTATTGCTTTTGGGGCTATCCTTCTAAATAGACCCTGAACAACATCACCTAGTCCATCTCCGTAGGTTGTTTTGTATACTGGTAATCGTGAGTTTATTACCCTGACCATGGTTGGTCCACGGTGAGTACTATGTACGATCATTTTATTATAGTAATTGTATTTAATTACGTACTTAGTCACTGTAGTAGTCATCGGCAATTTCATTAATAAGAGACTGATAAACATCAACGTCCATGATACCGCCTGTAAATAATCGTCTGCAAATATCGGCTGCTTCATTAATTATTTCTGGAGAATTATTACCAGCTCGTTTTCCTCCGATGAGTATTTCTAGTCGATCAACATCAGTAAGAACACTGCTCGGACATGAAATAAGATATATTTTCAACTTTACACTCTCGTTCCTCAATAAAGAAAGTTTGGGACACGATCCGCAAAATAAATGGAAAGGGAAAATACAATTAATTTCGACATGTAAAGATAAATAACAACAATTTCAATACCAAACATGAAATAGCTAATGTACTTGCTGATTTTTTCTCCAAAAATTCCTCATCGTCCAATTATTCAGAAGCTTTCCGAAGATTAAAAGCTCAAAAAGAAAAATCACGGTTGAAATTAAAACGAATAACTCAGAGAGTTATAACCAACCGTTTTCATTGTCGGAGATTATGGAATCTTTGAATATGGCCCATGATACATCCGCTGGGCCTGACGATATACATTACCAGTTTTTGAAACACCTTCCAGAACCATCCTTAACAATTCTTCTGGAAATCTTCAATGATTTATGGATCACTGGTAATGTACCAAAAATTTGGAAAGAAGCAACAGTAATACCAATCCCCAAACCAGGCAAAGATAGCGCAGATCTTACCAACTATACACCTATATCATTAACTAGCTGCGTATGCAAAACAATGGAACGAATGATCAATTCTCGGCTTGTATGGTATTTGGAAAACAACAATTTAATATCTCCTTTCCAAAGTGGCTTTCGTTATGGTCGTAGTGCCAATGATCATCTGGTTCGACTGGAAACATTTATTTGCGACGCTTTCATCAAGAAAGAACACTTAGTAGCGGTTTTCTTTGATTTGGAAAAGGCCTATGACACATCGTGGAAATACGGAATACTAAATGACCTATACGATCTGGGTCTAAAAGGCAGAAGATACTGTTCCACGTTCTCAAAGTAGTTCCAGCCCTAACAAAAAAATCATACCCGTACTTCCTCGGTAGAAATAACCATATAGATTCTCTCCGCGAAAAGTCTAACCTATTTCCAAAATCTCCAATCTAAACTTACAATGAAGAACACGATCATACATTGAAATTGTTGAGGACTTAGAACCAATTACAATGATAATCTCCTGCTTTTAAACGAATATGATCCTGCAATATTATGCCTTCAGGAAACCTTTTTGAAAGATACGGACAACATCACACTTAAAAACTACTCCCTGTTTAACACCTACTTACAGAACGTTGACAGGGCCTCGGGAGGGGTTTCTATTGCTGTGAACAGTAGAGCCCCACATAGCGTCATCCCTTTAAACACAAATTTGCAAGCTATTGCTGTGAGTGTCACTCTACATCGAGTGATTACATTTTGTTCTATTTATATACCATCAAACACCAACTTATTACCAAACCAATTAGACACGCTTGTTCAACAACTTCCTGCACCATTTGTTTTACTCGGTGATTTTAATGCCCATAATATTTTATGGGGATCAAATTACATAAGCGACAGAGGCAAAAAGGTCGAAGATTTTATTACTAGACACGACTTGTGTCTATTTAATACCAAATCTCTGACGTACTTGCACCCAGGAACTGGTACATACACATGTATCGACTTGACAATTTGTTCTCCTTCACTACTTTTGGATTATAATTGGAAGGTCACTGATGACCTTCACAGCAGTGATCACTTTCCAATCTCTCTTAAGAACACCAACGTTACAATTGATGACACGATTCCACAGTGGAATTTAAAGAAAGCTGACTGGACCAAGTTTGAAATACTTTGTATAGCTAGACTTAACAGGAACACCGTCCTAAACGATATTGATCCTATTCGACAATTTACATCCGTCTTAATTGAGATTGCAGGAGAATCTATTCCTAAGTCCTCGCCGAATTGTAAAAGAACCCAAAAACCGTGGTTCACTAAAGAATGTAAAGAAGCCATTAGACAACGCCGAGAAGCACTGAAAAAAATTTAATAATCGTCCAACGCCCGAAAACTTAACTCAGTACCGTATTGTTCGGGCCAAAGCTCGCCGCATAATTAAAGAAAGTAAACGAGCATCATGGAAAAAATATGTTTCAACTTTAAACTCTCGTTCCTCAATAAAGAAAGTTTGGGACACGATCCGCAAAATAAATGGAAAGGGAAAATACAATTCTTTCCGACATCTGAAGCTAAATAATAACAATTTCAATACTAAACATGAAATAGCTAATGTACTTGCCGATTGTTTCTCCAAAAATTCCTCATCGTCTAAATATTCAGAAGCTTTCCGAAGATTGAAAGCTCAAAAAGAAAAATCACGGTTGAAATTCATATCGAATAACTCAGAGAGCTATAACCAACCGTTTTCATTGTCGGAGCTTATGGAATCTTTGAATAAGGCCCATGATACATCCGCTGGACCTGACGATGTACATTACCAGTTTTTGAAACACCTTCCAGAACCATCCTTAACAGTTCTTCTGGAAATCTTCAATGATTTATGGATTACTGGTAATGTACCAAAAATTTGGAAAGAAGCAACAGTAATACCAATTCCCAAACCAGGCAAAGATAGCGCAGATCCTACCAACTATAGACCTATATCTTTAACTAGCTGCGTTTGCACAACAATGGAAAGAATGATCAATTCTCGGCTTGTATGGTATTTGGAAACCAACAAGTTAATATCTCCTTTCCAAAGTGGCTTTCGTTATGGTCGTAGTACCAATGACCATTTGGTTAGACTGGAAACATTTATTCGCGACGCTTTTATCAAGAAGGAACACTTAGTAGCGGTTTTCTTTGATTTGGAAAAGGCCTATGACACATCGTGGAAGTACGGAATACTAAATGACCTACACGATCTGGGTCTAAAAGGCCGACTGCCCTCGTTCATATCAAACTTCCTCTCAGACAGGGAATTCAAGGTACGAGTGGGCTCCACCCTCTCTGATATACACGATCAAGAGATGTGCCCCAGGGCAGTATGTTATCGGTGACGCTTTTCAACATAAAAATTAATAGCATCACCAAGTGTCTGACTCCCTGTGTGGATTGCTCCCTATATGTTGATGACTTTTTAATATGTTACCGATCCAAGCACATGCATACAATTCAACGACAATTACAGCAAAATATCAAGAAGATTCAAAATTGGGCCAATACTAACGGTTCAAATTCTCGAAATCAAAAACTGTATGTATGCATTTCTGTCAGCAACGAAGACATCATGATGGACCTAAACTCAAGCTGGACGGAACACCTATTCCAGTTGTTGAGGAAGCAAAATTCTTGGGTATTATCTTCGACAGAAAACTGACCTTTATTCCACACCTGAAGAATTTGAAAGCTAAATGCTTGAAGTCTCTAGATTTACTTAAAGTAATAGCGCACACTGACCGGGGTGCTGATAGGAAAGTCATATTCAGTTTATACAGAACATTTATTCGCTCGAAACTAGACTATGGTTGCGTTGTCTATGGTTCAGCTAGGAAGTCCTATTTGAAGATGCTAGACCCAATTCATCATCAAGGAATAAGACTTGCCTTGGGAACATGTAAGATATCCCCGTGTGAAAGCCTACTCGTTGAAGCGAACGAACCACCTTTACCACAACGTAGAGAAATGCTTTCTGCACAGTATGCTCTCAAATTAAACTCAAACCCTCTGAACCCTGCTTTTTCGGCTGTTTTTGAACCCAAATATAAAACCTTATATGACAATAAACCAAACGTCATACCTACCTTTTGCATTAGAATATTACCATGCCTTGACAGTACCAAAATTGATCTTTCAAAAATTCTGAAAACGACCGTCTCCGAAACACCTCCCTGGCTACTTCAACAAACCATAGGTACTTTTCACATTACACGATGGAAAAAAATCGGAGACAAACCCTTCCATCTTCCACAACTCTTACCATGAACTAATCGCCCAATTTGAAAATTATACAAGAATATATACTGATGGATCAAAAGATGAGGAAAAGACTGCTGCAGCCTTCGTTAGTGGAAAACACACAACAAAAGATCGCTTGCCAAATGGTACATCAATTTTTTCAGCCGAAATCAGAGCAATAGACCCTGCATTGCACTATGTTGAAAGCAAGCGTATTTTTAAATAGCATCATCTTCTCCGATTCACTATCAGTACTTCAGTCACTACATAATAGAAAACTGGAGAATCCATTATTAGCTAATGTTCTCCTGAAACATACTGAGCTGAGTACCTCCCACAATATAGTATACTGTTGGTTACCCAGCCATATTGGAATTAAAGGTAATGACAAAGCAGACCGCGCTGCTAAAATGGCTCTACCACTAGAACCATCTCATTTTAATACACCGTATACGGATTTTATACGTAGTATCAAAGAATGTTTACGTCAGAAATGGCAGTCATCATGGAATGATGCCGTGAATAACAAACTTCATGCCATCAAGCCAACCCTAGGAGAATGGACTCCTTCCTACAGAGCCGTCCGTAGGGAGGAGGTAGTCGTTGCAAGAATTCGAATCGGCCATACTCATTTAACCCACTCCTATATACTAAAGGGAGAAGACCAACCAGAGTGCATATCTTGCAATGAACCATTCACTGTTAAGCACTTTATGTTGGAGTGTTTCGACCTCCAACCTACGCGTAATCATTATTACAATGTGCATGATATTAGGGAACTCTTTGATACAGTTAGCGTTTCTTATCTTATAGACTTCCTGAAGGAAGTAAATATTTATCATAAGTTATAGCTTTTATGCTATCACCTTAAACAGTTTTATGTGCTATATATATATACCGTCGTTAGATTTTAATTACCTTTCATTTGTTTTAGTTGTCATACATCATTTGCACTCCCCGTTGATCTGGAAACTTTATTTATCACCGTTACTATTTTATCGTTTTACCTTCAACTGTTTGGTTTCGTATCGCTGGTCGATACGTAATCTTTTACCACCTTTAAATAATGAAAGATATAACCTTTTGCATGGCGCTAAATAGCCTCATAGTGCTGGTGCGCCGTAAAAAATTCAATCAACCAATCAACCAACCGTCGAGCAACCTTTCTCACCTAGTATAAATAATAATTTCATAATTTGCATAATATTAATTTTCTATTCTCGTAAATAATAATCATCGATATACCGCGTGATGTATAATTTTATTTAAACTAAACGAGGCTTGCACT
The DNA here is from genome assembly GCA_016617855.1 of Megalonaias nervosa. Lineage (NCBI taxonomy): Eukaryota > Metazoa > Mollusca > Bivalvia > Unionida > Unionidae > Megalonaias > Megalonaias nervosa. The sequence continues at coordinate 3,140 of JAECUM010004453.1, read as the reverse complement.
TTTAACATTCCTGCACAGTGTGTCCGCTATAAATTGTACTAGAATAAGAGAGTTTAGACTGTAGTCACTGATATAGCTCACGGCTTTCTATGCCCCATGCCTTTCTGATCAAACTACAATAAATCAACCGTTTATGCATGCAAGCGTGTGGATTGTAATGCGTGAAAGTGACCAATATGCGACCATATAAGGTCAAAGCCATAACGAGTTGAAGGCAGTGATCAGTATAAATATAAATCCTCAAAATGTTAAGATTCCTCCTACTTTTTTAACTACATTTTCTATGACCAACAAATCGTCAAACCAAGAGAAAAAGTCCCCCAAGGCAAAGAAAACCACACAAACTAATAAGTCTATGCCCATTTTTTAGCCTCCAAAAGTAACACACACAGATCATACAACCAAACATGGAGCCAATACCAATCAACTTATGTATATATATTCCAAATACATGAATATTTCCATGGACAAAAATACCGATCCAATAACGTTCCACAGTCATCAACATCAACAAACAATTATACCACTCCAACAGCAAAAACCAGACATCAGTACACCAGAAACTAGAAACAAGAATAAAACCATCATTGCCCAAGCATACCAACACTACAACTTCCTAAATAAACCAATCTAATAACAAAACCGAAAACTTTAGCAGCTTAAAGCAACAGAAACACGGGATGTGTACTATCGATATCTACGAGCCGTTTCTTCCAATTTATGACACAACTCGTAGAGCAGATCCACACAAGTATAAACGTCCATGTAGCCTTCCACAGCTAACTTGCGACAGAGACCGCTTGCTCTGTTTGCCTGCTCCATCGATTTCTTGGTGCGTGCGCTGGAACCTTATATAATCCATTAAAACATGAATTCTTCCAACCTAGATATAAATCCACCCATTCAGCTATCTATACATTGTTCTTACATATGGATCATACCTTAATATAGTATAGGCAGACATGTATTTATCAGTTTGTGCACATATCATAAATTGTTCTTTAAAATGATGGGCATCACAGAAAGATACACATTATCCAACGTAAACCTTTTATAAGGTCCCTGTAAAATAATCTATATGTCAGTTGTAAGCTAAATCTTAATAACATCATATTTTACAATGTAGATTTGTTTATATTTTGCTATGCATTTACAAGCCAAAATTCGTACGACATGCAAATTTAGACATTTGCATTCGCATAACCTGTGGACATGATGCATCTTTATATTCTATGTAAATTTACATTAATGTGCAATCCGTACAAATCATAATATTTAGATACATATGTTGATATACATACGCATGTAGGTTACAAAACTGATGCAAGAGGAAGAGAAATAATGTAAAACGTGTTAATAAGTATAAATAAATATGCACGTGACCTGCTATTTACAAAGTGAAGCAGTTTATAAATCAATAGTCTTTTTCCCCTAGCATTTCAGAATTAATATATTTTCTTCATTACAAATAATCCAGGTTCATCTGGACAGAAGCCCTGCAGATGACTTCTCAAACAGATTGACTGCTTAATGGAAGTTCTCATATTTATTCCCTTCAAGAACCATGAACATCGACTGCACGTTTCAAAACAAAGAGACTGTTGAAGTATTATTACAATAAATTAAAAATAACTTTTCACTTTCTCTCTACATATACTGATATGACCATTTTCCACCTAAAAAGTAAACAAGACTCACGATAGCGTCAGCTTGTGTCAAGGTTCCTGTCTGAACAGGAGCACCATTTCCAAGTGTGACGATGATACACATCTCCACCAAGATAAAAAGCATTCCTTTGTGTTTTTCCATCTTCGTCTTCTCTAAAGTGACTGCAGTGTAAAATACTATTATTATTACTATTACTACTACTGCTGCTACTACTAATACGACTACTATTACTCCTGCTGCTCCCCCTCCAGGTCCGGGGTTGTACAATTGGCCCGCCGTGCCTCGCTACGTGCTGTAAGAGGCGACTAAGTAGAGGCAATCTGTTTGCCGTGGGTTGCGACCCGTGTTGGGGGAGGAAAGGATCCTGGTAGTTGAGGAGAGGCTTTCCAATGCAACACACTACTTTGGCTTCTACTTCTTCTAGACGGGTGGTCGGGATGGGCCCGCTCTCGACAAATCGGCTGGTCACGCCGAGCCCTAGGAGGTCTTTATGTAGTCGCTCACTTCCCTTCTCTTTCCACTTGTATCTCTTTTGATACCACCTTTGCCCCTACAGTCTATTCCTTTAACTTTCCCTTTCCCAAGTCTTGGAAGACTTCCTAGAAGGCGGTGGCTTAACGGGTCAATCGGGAGGTAATTTTACCGACTGAGTATAACATCTGTGTATCCCTGGCACTTGAAAAGAGACCCCTTGTTGGGCTCCATGGTGGGTGGAGAGCACGGGTGCTGAAGTCCTAAAAAAAAAAGAAATGGACATTTCAAAAACAAATCAAAACAAACGAACAAAAACACACTCTGACTCGGAAAATGAACCATGCAGTGTGGAGTCATTCCCACGCATCATGGTTATACAATCAAAAGATGCCTCAAAACCGCTTAGTGCACTCTCTCCCTTTACAATTGAAAAGACAATAACGGGATCGATCGGTACACCAAAAAGCGTTAAAAAGTTGAAATCGGGTTGCCTACTTGTTGAATGTGAACGACGTAGTAGTCAAACAGAAAACATCAAGAAAATTAAAACATTCTTCGATATTCAAATCTCATCATTCGCGCACACAACACTCAATACGTCCAATGGCGTGATTCGCTGTCGTGACTTGGCTGGAGTCAGCGACACGGATATCATTGAGGGGATGAAAAACGAAGGTGTCATTGCAGTCCGCGGAATACGCATTAAACGTAACAACAACCTGAAGAACACCAACACCACTGTACTCACCTTCAACAAGCCAACAGTACCCAGAGTGGTCAAAACTGGTTTTTTGCAAGTGAATGTTGATGAATACATTCCAAACCCACTCCGATGCTATAAGTGTCAGAAATATGGCCATCACGAAGAGCGATGCTCAAAAAGTCAAATATGTGGCCGATGCGGAGACCGCTCTCATCAGGAATCTGAGTGGAGAGCAACTCCGCATTGTGTGAAAAGAGCATTACGCCAATTCCAAGGATTGTGATAACCTGGAAAC
>JAECUM010004452.1:0-37769 GCA_016617855.1 Megalonaias nervosa | reverse complement strand
TTTATTGCATATATGCATATGCGATTTCTGACATGCTCAAATTTGTATACAAGTGTGTATTGTACAAGCTGAGCACTGACGTTACATATAATAATCCATTTTAAATCGGTGTGAGTGCGTGCGAGAGAATACTTGAGTGCGTTTGCGAGAATACCTGAGTCCGTGTAAGTGACTTTTCATAACATGTTACAAAATTGAGTTTTACTGAATCTTTCTTTAAAGAATGCACATGGGACAATGCAGCCTCCGTATTAAATTAGTCAGATCCATTCAGTAAGTGTAGAGAAACACTCGGAGGTGGGATAGCTATATATAATTCAAAAGAAACATTCATGTACATCTACGATCTGATCTTCATTTACTGGGGCTAGAATGTATTTGGGTATTAATAACTTTAAATAGAAAAACATTACTGACTGATGGGCTATACGGACCACCAAACAGTGAATGATCTGTTTGGAATCGTATTGAATTAAGAGAGCCCAGAATACTAAACCAGACTACCTAGTTCTTATGGGAGATTTTAATGAAAACTGGCTAGTGCCTAATAATAAATACTTCAACTAGGCTACTCTTGTAACCTACAGCAAATTATACAAGAAATGACAAAAATTGTACAGAGTATTCTGAGTCTTTCATAGATGTAATGCTGGTGTCAGACCCTGAATAGTTTCTTATGCTGGTGTCCTTGGTTCATTTCTTTCTTGCGGAGTCAGATACCATTGCCCAGTATATGTCACTTTAAATAGTGTTATATGCCAAAATTCGATTGTTATATGAGAGTGATATGGCTATATGATAAAAGAGATTATACTTTGTTAAATTCACTTCTGCAGAATATTCTATGGGATGAAAACTTTAGAAATAACAATATTATTGATATCGTTAACTAAAGTTCCAAGTCTTCCTTGGAATGCAGTTAAGTAAAACTGTGCCACAAAATACAGTTACTATACGCGCTAAAGTCCACCCTAGATGCAAAATGAAAATTAGAAAACTTATTAGAGAAAGAAAGCGGCTTTACAATCTAGTAAAAGACACGCAAATTCCACAACAACGGTTGCTACAGCGTCAAGAAATAAATAAAATTAACAGTGAAATACGTGAATTTAACTATTTCTACAATCAGCAGTTGGCTGACAAAATTAAAAGTGTTCTGGTAATTCTAAGGAGTGGTGAAACCTTCTTAAAGACGTTCAAGCTGAAGTCCACGAAGGTATTTTGTGATACATTGATTATAAACTGGGTTAACATGACAGGTGATGGAAAGAAAGCTAAAATATTTACTACACGATGGAGCGATGCGATGGTGCCATGAAGCGATAGTAATTTCATCGTTCCATTGCATCGCTTCATCGCTCCATCGTTCCGTCGCGTTTTGCACACGGGACGAGTATAAAGTACAGATCATGTGACTTGTAACAAATTTATAAAATGGCGTCCCAGGATGAATGGATAAGAAGCCACTTCAAGAATAATTATTTCCACAAGGACATACTTCTGCTTTTAAAGCTGGAAAGAAATGTTGGCATCAGGTAAATATATTTTTTTCAGTCTTTCTTTTTTTTTTCTCTTTTTTTATAAACTAATAAGCGTTTGATAGCAATTTAAAAGTTTACATATAAGGCGAATAAGCTTCTATGTGATTCTTGATCTTACAGGGGATATTAACAAATTAACCACTTTTGATTATCAGCAGAAATTTTCTTTCTCGCCAGCATATGGTTAGCTTAATATAATATATTAGACGACTGATATTCATAAACAGAGACGGCTGAACAGAGGGCCAATGAGTGTGAGTAGGCAACTTTTTCATATGGAAGGACAAACGTGTATTTAGCAAATGATAAATTAGGTTCTTAATTCACCAAAGTTTTGTCGAACCCGCATAAATAGCAACCATTTGGGCTTCTGGTGTCAGTCCGTCCGTCCTCATTTTGTTTTGCGCATGATCACCTGAAATTTCAGCATTGTAGAGTCGTCAAACTTTATATTTCCACATGAATTAACACAGAATCGTGTCGATAGTTTGGTACTTCGGTTTAGAAGACAAAAGTGATGGCCGCGTGGTGGTGGTGGTGGGTGGGCAGCTTGACATATTAGGGGTTACTTTGTATTTTGTTTAGAAAAGTTGAGTCCGCTTCGCTTCGATCAACGAGCATAAACAATATTTTAACATCTATAGTCAATTTAAAACGGCCCTTGGGGCGTCTGTGACTAAGAAGACGGGAAAACTACACTTAAATAATGTCCACGGTACATCATTTAACTAAATAGAATTTACCTTGTAGAAAAGTATCCAAGTGTTATTTAAACTCTATGTCTCATTTAAAGCTATGCAGAATAAAGTCGTTTTACAGTTATAACTTAAGGGTATATATATATATATATATATATATATATATATATATATATATATATATATATATATATATATATATATATATATATATATGTGTGTGTGTGTGTGTGTGTGTGTGTGTGTGTGTGTGTGATAGGTAAACAAATTATTGGTAAATGTATGCCATGAATATGTTGCAATTGTGAAGTTTAATTATTGCAGGCGGAAAGGATGACAGAGGCAAAGTTCTTGGATGTCGAAGAATGTAACATTTGCTGTTTTCTCGACACCGAATATCCAAAGAGACGTAAATAATCTCAATGATATTTCTTGTATTTATTTCTAATTAAAAATCTATATAAAATACTTGCAAATGTTAAAATTTTCAGCAGTGTATCATAATATTGATTATTGCTGTCTTTTTGTTACATGTATGTAATAATCCTTTCAAAAGTTGCATATTTAGGTGTCTTTCCTTTGTGAGTTATTAACTATGTATTCTTTGTAAGGAAATGCTATTAATTCAATTCAACGCTGAATGCATGAGACCATGTCACTCAAAATCTGTCAAATTGTTTGAAGAATATATTATGTGTTTTGTTTGCAGGGAAGGTGTAGAAATTGAGACGGACATTGTCTTTAAAAAGAGTTTATTTCAAAAATGGACAAAGCTGTTCAGTAAATAGTGACAATATTGAAAGACATGGATTTGGCATTCGTGGTGCTCTGTGTGATTAAGATGATTCTTAAGAGACAGAAGAACGTTCATGCAGGTTATATTTACACTTCAGCTGTACGTTCCTCTGCCACAAAAAATGGATGTTGGTCCCATTGCAGAAGAACACGAGTAGACTGCTTTTGAACATCTGAGAACTACTGTTGAAACTGAATGGAATGTTGGACATCTTTGAAAGGTCCTGTAAGTAACTATGACTTGTTGCAATAATGAATGTTTATGAAATCGGTGTAAATAGAACGATTAAATTATTTTAAATCTGTCTCAGATGAATGATATGTCTCTCTTAGAAGTTTACAGAGAACTTTTTGCGTCACCTAATGAATTCATCAGAAACATGAAACTGTAACAAGTTATCTCATTGCGTCAGTGGTCTTGATAACATCTATATCATATGTTTACCCTCTCTTTTCAAGGGAAATATCATTTGACTATCTTGTCCGTTTTTACATAATTCGCTTATATGCTCGATCATTACGACCTTTTATGTGCTTAATGATCCGTTCACTTATTCATATTCCCCATCATAACTATTGTCTTAATATGCTTGTTAACACCATTTAATTATATTTATTTATCAGCAAATATTCTGAAATATTAATTGAATAAGGGTTTGCTGTCCACACGTAATCCAAGGCGAATTTTATCAAATATGTACCGAGTGGAACAGCACAGAATCAGAATACAGGATATTGAAAGGAGTCCAGATGGAATACCTGATTTGATGTTTTATAATCCTGAACTGTTTGCTTGAAATGTTGTACCGCATGTAGCCATTACTACCACGTTTTGGCATTCAAGACTGAAATGGTATTAAAATATTGAACAGATACTAATTGAAAGTTTAAGTACATATAGCATAACATGATAATTTGTATAGAAGCTTGACTTTAATCTTTGTTTACTTAACAGGCGTTATATACATGTAACATATATTACATAGAGTAAATAAATAGCGGTTACATTTATAGAACCTCCATTGATTATCCTTTATATCCGATCTACTTATCAATTGTCAGTTATAATCGAGCCTTGGCAAGTGCTTTATACCTGAGAATTAACTTTCTTGATTGTATAGAAACCATTTCATGATTGTATATAAACCATAATTCATGATCGGTAATGTTGCAAATATTTTGCATTCTGCTGTGGAAGGCGTGACACGTAACCATTAATATTGATGTATGGGCTAGGCTCGCAATAAATTGGAAGCTTGCTATGGTTAACCTCTTTTGTTTGGAGGCATGAGTGAATTTTAATATGATTCCGTTCGGATATCGGTGAGAAATATATGTTAGCATAAGTTCAAGTAGCGGAAAATGATAAAGTTGAGACAAGCCAAAGTGACAATTTGAGAAATCTAAGGCCATTTGAAATAGTTGTCAGAAAAAGATATTCTCCATGAAAAGGTGGACTAGAGAGAATTATTCTTGCTTCGATGGGAGTGTTAAAATTTTGGCGGTGAGAGAAAGCTAATCTTAATTAGCTAAGCTAAGAGAGGGGGCGGAGTTGTTTCCCAGACGAAATTCAATGTTTAAAGTAATTTCCCTTGCGAAATTCCAGTCCAAGTGTTTTGCCGAAATGGAGGTCTGAGAGACTCCAAGGAAATTAACAACTAATTATCTCGTTAAATAAATCATCCAGAGGACATGGATCTTAAAGAGCGAGTCTCAAATGGGCACAAATGTTAGTCTCAATTACTTACAATATGATCACTGATGTAAGTCTGTAATTATTTGTTGAGTTTATTCATTTTAAATTCATTCTTCAATTTTCCTTGAGTTCAGAAGTTAATCGTGCATTCGTCTGGAATGTTGTATGGTTCGTGTATTGTAAGAATTGGACACATTATTTCATTGATAATGTGTTTTGATTTAGTGGTTTGCATGTAATAGAAGTCTTGTATCGTAGGAATTTCATGCATTGCTCTGATTCAAATTGTGAGAATTAATTTATCTGTCTTAAATGATGCATCATGTATGCTAAGAATCGATTTGTCTGTGCCTGGAAATACATGTAAATGAAACGCTAATTAACAAGTCATGCAGTTAAGAGAAGAAGTAAAGTCCGATAATTCATTTGTGTAATTAAAACAAAAACTTGACAAATATTTAGGTTGCCTATTATATTTTATTTGAAGTGGAAAATAGCGCCATACATTTACTGCAGAGTGGAAGAGAGCGCCGTCTACAACCAAGTTATGGTTGATGACCCGAAGAGGCTGGAGAGAAGAGAGATATGAGGAAAAGAAATACGACAACGCAGATCAATCACTAAAAGTGATTTGGAAGGGACCAGAAGCAATCCGATTATGCTGATATGCATGCAATTTGAAAGAATTCACAACTTAATTGCGCAAATGAATTATTGGACTTCACTCCTAGTCCTAACTACGACAGTTTGCTAATTCGCGATCTATTGACATAGACATAGTAAAATCAATTCTTAGCATGATTTATATTACATGCAAAATAACTAAAACCGAACTCATTCATATATTACATCCAAAATAACTAAAACCGAACTCATTCATATATTACATGCAAAATAACTAAAACCGAACTCATTCATATATTACATGCAAAATAACTAAAACCGAACTCATTCATATATTACATCCAAAATAACTAAAACCGAACTCATTCATATATTACATGCAAAATGACTAAAACCGAACTCATTCATATATTACATGCAAAATAACTAAAACCGAACTCATTCATATATTACATGCAAAATAACTAAAACCGAGCTCATTCATATATTACATGCAAAATAACTAAAACCGAACTCATTCATATATTACATGCAAAATAACTAAAACCGAGCTCATTCATATATTACATGCAAAATAACTAAAACCGAACTCATTCATATATTACATGCAAAATAACTAAAACCGAACTCATTCATATATTACATGAGTCCTTAACATTTTATACAACACATAAAAACAATTACTTTTGAAATTCAATGAAAAATTGATGTATGACTTTTAAAATGAATAAATTCAATAATTAATCACAAACGCAAATCAATGAATATATATTGTATGCAACTGAGACTAACCGTGTGCTTTATTCGACTCTTGCACCTTTCTATGAAGTCGAATCTCTGTCATTTCGTGTCCCTCATTTCCTATACGAACTCCTTAGGCAATTTAACGAGAAAGGTATTTTATACTAAGTCTCGGGACAAAATTATGGCTTGCCTCAGAAACTTAGACTGATTAATTTCGCGAGGTGAATTTCTTAAAAGCCTGAATTCGGTTTGTGAGCTCACATCCCCTCGTTTACCTTAGGCAATCAGGATTACTTTCTCCAAACGCCACAACTTTTAATCACGCCCATTGAAGTAAGAATTATCCTCTCTAGAACGCCTTTACTGATAACTATTCTGGATAATATGATATTATGACACGTGTTTCAAATGGCTGATGGTTTCCTAAATGTTTCTCCGGTTCGTCTCAATTCTTTTCCGCTATTGACCTTACGTTAACATTGGCCCCTTCCATGTGTCTGACCGTTATCGAAGGGACTCTAATTAAAACTCAATTCATGCCAAAAGCAGAGCAGATCCCATACCTCGCAGTCGGCAGGTTATTGCGAGCCCAGCACATACGTCAATCTTAATTTTTAAGTGTCACACTAACCACGACAGAATGTACTGCGAAATTATCTCTAAAAACATTTTGCACCATTACATACTGTTTGGGATCCAAATCATAATACCGTAACTTTTTAAAAATTTTCTCATTGTATTGTACTGAAATAAATTATTTGTTTGAATTATATAAAACTTGTTGGTATTTGCTATTTATGTTACTTAGTTTAAGACCATAGTGTCATAACAGAGGAAGACCAATTACGCGATTGCACGTATATGAACCAGCTTTGGGTTTTAAAAAAAAATGGCCTTTTTGACAATCAATTTTTGTTTGTATGTTTATGTATGTTTGTGTATGTTTATATTGTTGTTAAGTAAAATGTACAAATGTTTTTACGCCTTCTCTTGTGATAGCATGTATTTATGTGCCCATTTATTACTGTGTCTACAAACACTTCCTACCCTTGTGTGTGATAGTATGTGTTTTGGATTTTTTATAGTAAGAATATGTATTTCATTTGTCTTTCTTACACAATACCCCTCTCCTTGTGTGTTTGATGTATGTAAGCATAGAGTGTGTTTGTGTAACAAACTCTATCCTTTTCGTTGTTGGATTGTATATGTGGTGTGTGTTTGGATAGTAATAAAAAACGGTTACTGGTTTGTACATGTGGTTTATTCGGATATTAGATTTCAAATCAGGTGTTGGATTGTACAGGTAACGTTTCTGGAGAGAAATAAAAAGGCGGGTGCTTGATTGTATCGGTGGTGTGTTTTTATTATATATGAACATTTTAACATTATCATTCCATTATGACACTATAAACACTATTGACCCTATAATTCCATCCCCATATTAAATTTATGGATCATTTTAACACAGGATATCCTGTATGACCAGGATTGGCGTTTCCAGCATGTTAGCCAACGTGCTAACGTTTATTTTCCCTTATGACTCCAAACCACGTTATATTATTACTTCCAAGAACTCACCCACCTTTTCCACCACGATTAAATGAATTTCACAACTGCTATAACTACAACTAGTAACTGCTTAATTTTACTAACATCTTACTTAAATATCATTTACCTAAACTCCTAATTCTATTACTAACATAGATATCCAGATCGTTCATAGATAATCCTAAATGAAAAAAAAAACAAAAAAAACAAAAAAAAAAACACCGGTGAGTATGTGTAGATATTCGGTACAAGTATGCCAATGTGCAGTTATATTTTCCCCTTATCGTGTAATTACACAATGACTTTATAGCTTTAAGTGAGACATAGAATTTAAATACTAATCAGATACCTTTCTACAAAATGAATTCCAATTAATGACATGTCTACCCAAGTGCACGTTGGACATTATATGGGTTACAGTTTCCCCGTCTTCTTAATCCAAGATGCGGCAGGCGCTACTTGAAATGGCAGTAACTGTTAAAAAATATAGTAGATACTCATTAACCTTAGCGGACTCCACTCATTACAAAGAACCCATAGAAAATATTGCAACTTTAGGAAAGAATAGATACTCCTGTCATGTCGACCCCCCCCAACCAAGCCCGGTTGACTTTTGACTTCTGTGCCCAAGGATACAAAAATATCAACACGAGTCTGCATTACTTGAAGTGGAAAATATCCACCGAATTTATCAGCACATGTGTTGCTTCTAACGGAACCTGTCCACTAAGTGTGATGTGATGTGATTTAGATTTTTAACGTAGCTTTAACAATTTTTCAGTCATATCGCTACGATGTCTGCAGTGTGACAGTTTATAGTGATGTTTAGCACTGGGGCATCATGCCGCAGACATGCGGCATGATGTGTCCACTAAGTTTGTCAACACGAATCTGTGTTACTTGTGTTACTTGTGTTGTCCACTAAGTTTGTCAACACGAATCTGTGTTACTTATAATGCAACCAGTCCACCAAGTTTCATGACTGTATATTACTTAAAATTCAAGTTATTCCTTGAAAAGAAAAGTGTGGACGGATGCACAGACACCAGACGCCCAACGGGTCGCTATTTATGCGAGTTGGACAAAAAGTTGGTGAATTAAGAGCTCATTTATATTTCATTAAATATATGTTTGCCCTCTCATCTTGAAAAGTTGCCTCATCACCCCGATTCTCGTTCTGTTTAGAAATATAAATCCCCCAATAAATAATGTAATCTAATCATCTGTTTAAAATATTGTAATCTCCATTTATGGTCACTAAGATAAATTTTACTGATAATCAAGGGCAGTTTAATATTTAATACACCCCCATAAAAAATATTACAATGTCGATAACTGAAGATTTCCAGATTCTTGGAAATTAGCAAAGGTGGTTCCAGTATATAAAACAGGATGTAGAACAAATGTTTCACAATAGCCCAATATCACTCATTTCAATTTTGTCCAAGGTGTATTGAAAAATGTGTCTAGAAATATTTGCATAATTATATTGTCCAGCATAATTTGATTTCATCTGATCAGTCAGGCTTTACACTTGTGACTCTACAACAAGTTGGTTATTAGATAATTTTAATAGATTTGTTAAGCTCTAGACCATATAAAGGAAATTAAAACCGTTTTCTTTGACATTAGTAAAGCCTTTGATCGTGCCTGGCGTTTCGGATTACTTGTTAAACTTAGGAAGATCGGCGTTCGATGTAGTTTACTGTTGAGCTTAGAACATTACTTGTCATTAAGAAAACAAAGAGTTGTCCTGAATTCCCGACTCTCTGATTTTGATGCAGGGGTCCCTTAATGATTGACCATTGATTATTATTATTTTAGTATATATATATATATATATATATATATATATATATATATATATATATATATATATATATATATATATATATATATATATAATATCATAAATGATATGCAGTCATCACTAAGACTGTTAGCAGATAATGTTACACTATTTATAATCGTTGAAAATGCAAATAAGGCTGAGCGAAATCCTATATTCGGACATTTAAAAATTACAGGACTGATCATATCTTTGACTAATGATCTTTAACGCAGACAAAATAAAGTAAATGCTCATAAAGCGAAAGCAAAATTCAAATAACCACCCTAAACTGCAGATTTCCAGTGGAGATATTCAAGAAGCATTCCAACAAATGCACTTAGGTATTATATTGTCTTGTGACACCGCATGGCAAGCTCATGTCAAGCATTTGTCGGAAAAGACATGGGAGAAAATGTTAATCGTTTAAAACATTTTGAAATATAGTTTGGATCGCTTGTCCTTGGAAAGAATTTATGCATCTTTTATACTTCCCATGTTTGACAATGCTGATTGTATTGATTGAGAAACAAATACAGTAGCGTGAATAACAATTTATTCCTAAATCATGTTTCTATTAATAGGTACTGCACGTGCGGACAAGTAAGACAGCTGAACACTTTCTGTAAGAAATTAAAAATTATACAACTGTGAAACATTGTGTTCTCTTCCAATTAGCGACCCGACTTACAATTAAGACGTTATTATCCTGCAATCAGATGTGTTCTGATGAAACTAACAAGCAAATATTTGTGTCAGTGCAAACCTTTATAAAATTTCAAAACGATTTTTAAGTTATGTCATAACTACACAAGTGTATTCCATCTTTTTTACCATTAAATGATCTTTGAAACAGTTACATAAACTAGAAATGACCAAGGATACATTTACTTTAAATCGGTAGACAATTCTTACTTGTTAATTTTACTATATAATAAAGGAGAAAGCTTTCATCAAACTTGCGGGTTTCTACTGAAATCCTCTATATATTATATTGATTTAAATGATACGTGAAAACGTTTTCTCGAATACTGTTCAAGCAAAAACCTTGCGGACCACGTGGCAAATTGGCCCTCCGTGGCTAAACGTGTTATCCTCGTTGAATAAAGATTAGTAGCAGTAGTAGTAGTAGTAGTAGTAGTAGTAGTTGTAGTAGTAGTAGTAGTGGTGGTGGTGGTAGAAGAAGTAGTAGTAGTAGTAGTATTTACCAGCAGATGTGTAAATGTTGCAGAAATAATCAGAGTTGTTTATTTTTGATAACCAAATGCCTTTACACACAAAATGAACGTGTATATCTACATTTATACCACCCTAGACACAATACATTTGTTGATTAAATAACCATAGCCTTAATGCATACCCCTTTCCTTCTTTATTTATCTCCACTACCTTTTCCTATCTATTTATTTGCATGCTTGAAACGTAAGTATCCTTAGTAACAGTGTGACTGGAAACCACAATTAACTTAGCCCGTACCATTACGTGTAACACAAGTAGTAACGGTCAAGCAATGGAATGTTAACACTTAGCAGCCGAACGCAAGAGAAACACAATATTTATACAACGGTAACTATACAATGCGAAATACAGTATTTCCGTTACAGGAGACGCTCTCCACCCTTCAGAATGGGGAATATTTGTAATGGCCCGCGTCAGTTTAAAGCAATTGTAACGGTTGAGCCGTAACGTTCTAATTCACTTTAATTTTAGTCTAGATATAACGATTATCCTACATGTATAAAGAACCATACATATGCAGAATTATTATAAAATTATTTAATTGCCAAATATTCAGAGATATTTACATGTTCGAATGACGGGAAAGTATGCAAGGAAAGGATAAAAAGTAGAAGAGAGAAAAGCTAAAATCTCGAACAAGTCTTCACATGGGTACACTACATGTTTATTTTACGCTGCCATCAGCCCATCCAGGAAAGATTCATAACAAAAATTAAACAATGGATTATCGTGCAAACCTGATGAACCACAATTCTGAAAATTGGTAGAACAACTGCGAAATTAGTAGCCATTAATATACTCATTAGTAGTTTAAAGGCCCACTTTCCCTGTATCCATGACTATACGTTATTCATAACTTTTATAAGCATATTTTATAAAAGAAAACAAATAGCAACAGAATATGTTCTTATTCTATATACGTTACCATGACTGTTTGAGCGGGTACAAATCAAGATGTTAACCTATGAACGCACAATCACAATGTATGTGCAGGGAAAGTCTGTAAATTTTCAGTTGCCATGTTAATTGTTACTTACTCTTTACATGAAATCGCCAGTGCCAAGATGAAGACGATGGACTGTATTAGTATGTACCTACAATGAATTAGGTGACGTGTGAATCAATTAAATAAGAATGATCGTTTGGGAATTGTATGATCTGTGTATGCATAACCTTTTGGCGAGAGATTGAACGCAAATAGATATTACTTTAGTACATCTCTCTCTCTCTCTCTCTCTCTCTCTCTCTCTCTCCACAGTAATTATCTTTGATCAATTTCTGTCCCTTTAGTGTTATGGTAAGCAGTCTTTGAGAGGATCAGAGCCGTTTCGCATTCTCAAGTCTAATGGGAATATTATGAATTTTGTGGCTTAAGTGCGAGGACTTTTGTAGATCTTTGTTCATGTATATTTTATTATATCTATATGTCACATTTTATATCTTTTTAATAACATGTTGCTTTGTTTAAATTCTTACATTTTGATCTTTCGTTTTTCTTCAATGTTGTGGACTGGAATCCATGAATTTATCCATTTATCAATCTACCAAGATTAATCTCTGTTTTCATATCTGTTTTTTCAACCTGCATGACAATTCCGTGGATAAACAAAATACATACTACTTTCAGACTGTTTTCTTCTATGTTGCTTCCTACGTCCGGATTTTCATTTCATCCTCATATTTGCAATCTTTTCCTGCCGTTTCTTGAGTGTATTCACCATCTCCTCAGAACTATTGTCTCTAAATGTTCCAGTGTTTAGTCACATATATGTTAACATAGCTTGTATAGGAAGAATTACATGTACCGTGTGAATCATTCTTTCTCACAAACAAATGTAGGAAATGTTTAAAGGCACTGGACTGTTGTCCTAATCACATCACGCGCTGCTTTTAAACAATTTTATGCGTGAGGCACCCTGACGTTTCATTCCAGTTTAGTATAATAATCTCACCAGAAGGGGATTGGCTTTGATGGTAGACCGCTTTCTTATCATACGAGAGGTACTTGGCTTGATACCCAGATTCTCCATATTTATGTTTGGCAATGCATCTCTATCTTGAAAAAAAATTCTATCTTTTTATTCTTTCTGTCTGTTATGTATTTATGTTAAGTCATGTTCGATTTAAAGGTTAAGATTAATGTGCACATTGATGACGTTAAGGAAGTACATTTGTGAACGTATCTCTATTTACCGTAAGTATCCGATTTATGGTCACAACTACAGTCGATAGGAATATCTTCCCCTTAATTCGGATATGAGTGTTACACTGATAAATATATGAATTTACGAATGTATTATTCAAGTAACCGTCAGGTCATTTGGCGCACCAATGAATTTAGTTGATATGTTGTTTTAAAATGCAACTTTGGTATTGTCAACAATTACGTCATGTACTCGTTTTCAAGAGTGTCAATGTTTTTATAGGCTTTTGCATTTTGATTCGCCAAATTTTTATAAATGTATTGAAAAAAACTAAAAATTCTAAAATATGTTTTCATCCAAATGCCGACAATAGAGCACAGAATGTTTGATGTAAATCCCATATCTGGTAGCAGTATGGCCGATCAATATGCTATTTTATATATAGTCCTCTACGCATTTACAATTGTCTACTTATTCGTTATTCCCGAATGAATAACAATAAGTAACCAGTTACCGAGTCAATAAAGAATAATAAACCCCAGTTCCTTATTCCCGAATCAAATATTGTACATCCAGGTTGGTAACTTATTCACTATTAACATCGAATTGGCCTTATTCTCGACTCGTTAAGGAAATGTTACTCACTTACCTATTACTGATTAAAATAAATCCTACATCAAATCTGAACACTTCTCAAAGTATTCACGGACTTTATTCTAACCCGAATATTCCTTTAATAATAGCTGTATAAAACTGAATACAGAGATATGACAATTATATGAAAACTTTCATTGACATGAACCAGAGACATCGTCGTATTACACAAGTGAAAGTCCAATCGAAAATCCTCTACGCTCGTCTTTTTATGGATTTCGTCCGTATCTTGCTACTGTGGTCCAGAGAGAGAGAGAGAGAGAGAGAGAGAGAGAGAGAGAGACGGCCTCTGGACATTTTCATATTTAATTAATAATAATCGATTTTTACAACATTATTATAGGTTTAAGAAACAACAACGTCAACAAAAAGCATTAAATGCTTTATAGCATGTGTGCCTTGTAACCAAGAAATGTTTACCGTATATTGTCGACAGGCTATTATAACTTTGTATCATTAATTAATATGAACACTGTAGATAAATCCCAAGAAAAGTGTACACATACCGTTATAACGTACCATATTCTTGTAAGTTACTTGGGGTAAATTCTTTTTCTCTCTCACTCCAGATTTTTGCATATTTTTTCCCTTATGCATCAAAGAGGAAGGGGAACGGAAAGCAAAAAGGATTGTGGTGCAATTATTTATCATATTAAAGTCATTTAGAAAACGGGTATTATTAATACTTTTCATCATTATTTTCGTACATCACTAAAGATTAATGAGTGGAAATTCATCATTGATCTATCGGCTTAGAATCGACAACACTCAGTTTCAAGAATGTTTATGTATGCGTATTACTGCGCCAAGCAGATCACAATTTGATATACCATTTGTATTGGTTCATCAATTTGCTTTATATCCACACATTAAAAGCCATATTATTAATTATATATATATATATATATATATATATATATATATATATATATATATATATATATATATATAACATCGCCTCTTAAACGAGTTTTGACATGGATGTTCTTTGAAAATTATATTTCTGTTCATATTTCTACCCACGAAAGAGGTCTTGGCAGTATTAACCGTACCAGTCTTTCGACAGGTTGCATCCAAATTTTGATGTGGATAAACCCCTGCTTAGACAAATTTGATTTGAACCCCTTTTTGACGGTTCCTGGTTAGGGAACTGTTCCGACTGTCGACAAAGTTAATAAAAAGCCGATTTCGAGAAAATGAGGGATCAAAATATGGGATGTTGGGATAATTGGGATAATAGGTTTTTCATAGTATTATATATATATATATATATATATATATATATATATATATATATATATATATATATATATATGGATATTACTTCTTCAGCCCATATGTGGACCCTTATTTCAAAATAATTTTTCATCAATCGTTCTTTGTGATTTTCGCCTCTAAAACAATTTTTACATGGATATTACCTCTTCGGTTTATATGTGGACCCTGCATTTCACCGCAAAAATGATTATTACATTGATATTACCTTTTCAGTCCTACATATCACCGCCTAAATGATTTTTTCATGCATATTACCTCTTCAATCGCGGCCCCAAGTGGCCGAGTGGTCTAATGCGCTCACCGTAACGGATCATTGCCATCTCACCTCTGTCTTCGTGGGTTCCAGTCTCGTGTTCGGCTAATGTGGGCATGTGAGAAAGCTTGTCAGTAGCTTCTCGTGTTTAGGTGGTTCTTTCCGGGGTTTGCCCGAGTTCCTCCACCATTTATACTGGCCACCATGTACAGCCTATCTTGTGCTGAAAAATGGCGTTAAACCCTACAACAACAACAGCAACAACAACCTCTTCAGTCCTACATTTCACCACTAAAATGATTTTTACATGAATATTACCTCTTCAGTCCGTATGTGGACCCTACATTTCAAAATGATTCTTTCATGGCTCGTTCTTTGAGAGTTTGTAGGTATGGGTATATTTGACTCGCAAAAGATGTATTGACAATATCCAGCTCATTTCGAGAAAATTGGTGCTAAATATTTTGGGGTGATGTGATTGAAACAGGCCGGATATGTATTATATCTTACATATGCATAACATCCTCCTTTTAAAGAGGTTTGATACGGACTCTTCTTTAATAATATTATTTCATGACTATTTTGCACCCAAGAAAGAAGTCTTGATAAAATTCCTTTAGAGGAAGAAGCCATATATGTGGCAGCTTAAGTGACCGGGTGTGAAAAGTACGTGCAATGTGATTCAGTTTGATCAATATTGTACTAACTAAACATTACTTAGAGGATTTTTTATTTCGATGCCTCTTGCACATTCTTTAGATAATGATATGTTCTAATAGTCCAAAAAGTTTTTTAAAAAACGTACATTGAGCCAATTTCGAAAAATAGGAAGTTCAATATATGGTAGGTATTATCAAGCCATCTAAGAGATTTCCTCTTAATTCCATATAGATGCTGTCCACCCTAAAATGATTTTGACATGGAATGTTTTTTTGATGTTTTTTCCCCTAGGCACATGGTCGACCCGGAAAGATGTATTGAGGAGGATTGTCGCGAGTAATCGGAGGTACCCATATATAAAGGCATTATTAAACAGTGCCTTTCAGTCAGGTTGTCGGGCTGGGTGTACAGAGTTAACAGCCTTTCAATGAGCAATGTGAGGTGGATCTTCAATTAGACAGCGAGCCCGGTCGTTTTCGGGGATTGAACTGACGCGCACCTCCATCTTATCGAGAGGGAAGGTGATGTGGTTGAATTAGATGCCATTGCTTTTCCTGACCGTTACCGTCCTAGCCTTAACGCGATCGTTGAAACAGTCATCGGCGGGCTTGTCCCGGGCTTTATCCGCGGTGTCGTCTATCCCTAGCCTTAGCAATCATGGGTTTTATTTCGATCGATTACTATGACCCAGTACGGCGCATAGTTTTCGAAAAAGAATTGATAATTCAGACCCCTGACTTGGATGAGGGTGGGATTTTCCTACAACGATGGTAGATTAGTTGGCGCGAGGTGGTTGCCGAACCGATCACTCTCGTTGGAATGATAATCTGCACGCCCCTCCACCCATCAGACACAGATAATGTTTGTGTGGACCACGGCCTTTTCCACCCACAGTTGGAACTGGTATGCTATGATCCCCTGTTGACGATGGTATTTTTTCACCATTAGTTTATACCCCTTGCCGATGTCGAAACTTCTTTCGCTTTTGTCATCATGGCTATATGGACCACTCTGCCGTATCTTTTTGGTGACGGCACAAGATTTAATTGCGGAGGTCAAACAGATTAAAACAGATACGGCGTGGGTTCTCTGCGTGTAGACTCGAGGCCCTAGCAACGAATGGCGTCCACATCGACGAACATGGACACGTAGCTGTCATTTTTGGCCCACAGGCCCCGTTTACGTGGATCAAATGCGCCACCCACGGCTACGATGGAGGTTTACTAACAAAAGGATCGCACCGGTGACGTTGAAAGTGTCGCCGTTATTGCCTGGAACGTAACCGCTAAAATTTTAACTTGTGTTCCATATGTAAAGAAACCTAAGCGACTACGGTGGCGAAGTCTATAAGCCACACAAAATATAAGAGGTCGGCTTTAGTTTCATAATGGATGAAGCCTCCTGGTGGGGGACCGGAACTTTGTTAGCACCCATTAATATCAGTTTTGATATCGCGTATCATTCTTTCCGCAGTATTGTAGGAAATCTCTTCAATCAGCATCATGGCGGGCATGTTAAATCACATAGGTACTATTTCTATAGGAAGCGATGGCGCAAATTCTTGAATGTTTTTTTCACGGTTTACTTGACTGAGTTTCGGGAATTAATAGCCGCAGTATGCAAAATGAAACTTTTGTAATTTACTTTAACATGTTAGAAGCATATTTTTGGCGCGAGCAGCATGGTGCCAAAGTTCATTACGTTGTCATGCTGCATACTTGGAATGTTAAATTCGTTGTCAGTTGTATAATCGAGGATCCAATATGCATTAAGTGAACAACGTTATCATGCAAATATATGCAAGGCCCCTCTACTCTAGCCAAACGATGATTCCCACTGGAGGAGATCAACGGGACTAGAATATTTTTCCTCAAAGTAAACATATTATCTGTCGTAAGAGACTGAAATTGTAGAGTCGTTTAACTTTGTCGACATGAGCCTTTACAACGGCGTTTTGCGGCTGTAGGAGTCCACTGAATTTACAATTTCGTTTGTGGCCATATCCAGGGGCCGACGATATTTTCACCGCTCCTGGTATCCATGAGCGCGTCTTGGCGTTTCATATATTCTTCAAAAGTCATAACTGAGGGGTAGAAGTATATTCTCCTAGCCGAATCGTGAGCCCTGAACGTGACCGCCAAGCCCTTGATCGTTTTGGTAGTCAATTTCGGTCCCTGGACATGATGTCGCTGGCCTAGTTAACTTTAAAGGCGACTTGTTCCAACAAGCATTATGCGTGACATCCACCAGCTTGCTGCAGCCCATAGCGAGACATCTTCTTTTGAAACAACTAGGGTTCCTGGCGCCTCCACGCCGCTTGGACTGAACAGCCTTGAAAAGGTCTTTGTCAGAGAAGCTTAGTTTCGTGGCTGTGTTGGTATACACGATACGGTGATTCTGGTCTGATGCGTCGAAAGGATTTGTGTAGGTCACTAGCCCAGCCTTGGTCACGTATTAGGCGAGGTCAGCCAGGGCTTCTAGGTGGGCATCATCTCTCTGCGAAAGTCGAAGCTGTCTACTGGCATAACCTTCATGCTATATTGCGACCTGTTTCAAATGAATAGCTGCCCAGATACAACAGCGACTACAGCAGCTTACCTGGCGCTGTGTCGTTGTCCAATGCCTTCTACACCTGGACACGTGGTTGCAAATAGACCATCAGCCCTTTCTGGATAGGGTGTAGGAGCTGACGCCTAAAGTATCGAAGGTAGAAAGGCGTCATCCGGAACACAGCCCAAATGCGTGAAGCAATTTTGCATGTTGTCGAGGTTGACAATGTCGACCTCATGTCCATCTCATCCTGGTAGGAGCAACAGCCAGTCACACGTGTAGACGCAAGAGAATTAATTTCATGGGTGGGCGAGCCACAGCCGATTAAAGTTGGAGATGACCCTAGTTGTCGCCTTTTCTTGGCTGACCCTTGCCGCCACTGCTGAAACCGATGGCATTTTCGGTGGCTAAGTGGCTTTGATCACAGGCGCCACTAGGGACGCGCAGGGGCAAACAGGGGAAACGGAAAAGATGCGCCTTCTTTGTGATTAGCCTTCATGGACATAGTCAATTCCACCGCGGGCCATAACGAATGCGCATGTCCTAGATCCCTAACTAGGAAAAGTAAAATATGAATCGAAATCAGAATTCTATAAGTAGGGGTCCACGCACCGCAAACTTTGCCTACAATCTGTACAAAGACTGTAACGGTTTGATAAGTGAAGATCCTCCTATTTGCTCTCGACTAACTTCGTCAATACTTCTTTTGCCAGTCACAAATATTCCTATGTAAAAACTCTCAAAGAAAGATCCATGTCAAAAGCACTTTAGGGGTGAACTGTAGGGTCCACATATAGACTGAAGATCTAATCTCCACGTGGGCTTTGTGATACATACCAAATAATAAATAATGAGTCCATATTTCTCGAAGTTAGCTAGACGAATTGTTTATTAATATTTCGTACCATTGGAACATATTCCTGACTAGAAATTGTCCAAGAGACGTTCAAATCAAAGTCCTCTAGGTAGGGGATCACTTAATACAAAATGTTGATAAACTGATCCACATTTCACGTGTTTTACACCCGCAAACTGTCCCTTATTTCGCTGATTCCTCCAGACGCAGTTCGTCAAGACTTGTATCGTGGGTGGAGAATATCCCTAAGGATACAATACTCAAAGAAGAATGCACGTCAAAACTCTTTAAACAGTTAATGATTGTAATGGTTCAAAGGTTTGTAGATATTGTTTGCAGTACATTCTGTCATGGACAGCGTAAAACGTAACGATTTAGATTTATGTATTATGTATATGAAAGATTTATTCCACTTACGGCCTGTGTAATCCCCCATTTAATATATTTAGCCCCCACTTTCTCGAAATCAACCCAACGAAATTTTTACTAACTTTGTCTACAGTTGGGACGGGTCCCTACCTAACAACCGTCAACTAGGGGTTGAAATAAAAATTCTCCAAGTAGGGTTCACGCATAGCAAAGATTGCCTATAATCGATCTGTTGAGTGTAACGGTTTTTAAGTTGCAAAATCCGTAAAAACCCTTCCATTTATTAGATTTAACTAGACAATCTTCGTCAATACTTCTTTTTTGACCCAATTCTATCCCTACGAACAAATTATCAAAGAACGATCCATGTCAAAGTCAGTTTAGGTGAACCGTATATCCACACAATGACAGATGCGGTCATTTCCTTGTGGATTCGTTATAATTACCATATATTGAGTTCCCTATTTCTCGAATGGGCTCAACGAATTTTCTTTTAACTTTACTTACTATTGGAACTGATTCCTATCTTGAAACTGTCCAAAAGGCGTTAAAATGAAAATCCTCTAAGTAGGGTACTACTTAGTACACACTGTTGATATCACTGATTCACATTGTGCATGTTTTATATAAACAGTACCCATAAGCTGTCCCTTATTTCGCTAATTCCTCTTGAAGGAATTCGTCAGGACATCTTTCTTGCTTCGAAAATATCTCAAAGACGTCAAAGCTCTTGAAGAATGGATTTTAGGGCCCCTATGTAAATGCAAGATTTAATCCATATCCGGACTGTATAACCTTTTCTTTTATATTTAGCTACTATTTATCGACATTAGTTGGACCCGTTTTTGTATTGACTATGCCTACAATCGGAATTAATCACTAACAAGGAACTGCTGTTGGGGCGCTTAAGTCAACATCCTCTAAGTAGTGGTTCCACTAGTACAAAATATTGATAAACTTGATCAGCATTACGTGTTTTTAGTATCCGGTACCTGTATGCTTTTCTTGCTCATTTCCAACGACTTCAAGATGTCAACTAAAGTCTTCTTAAATTGGCAAATATTACAACTAATACTCCTGTAAGCATATTATGAACATGCATCAGAGAAACTCATTTGCGTGGATTTTAGTTTCCCATTTGCCTGACTCATCCGTAAGCTTTTTGAAGCCGAATATTAGTACTTCAAGTCATGAGCCACAAGACACGACCCAAACACCTAACAGAAAGAATTTATAATATCTCAAATTACTATTAGAAAAAAGTAAACCTAAAATTATCCTGAGAATTCCTTACGTTCAAAACTTAGGGAGGGTCCAGTTTGCTATACTAATTCATAAACTCTCGGGAATACTGTACATTATGACTGCTGTTCCTAGAATTTGTCTAATTTTTTGCTTTGAGAAATATCTTCTCAACACAGAGTCCCCATACGCAGAGAAATAGTCGTTGAAATCTAAGAAAGCAGTAAGCCGAGACGAAAATAGAAATAGCATGTCCCCATGGTTTTGCTGCATTCCCTCATTGGATACATATGTAAAAGCTCTCTCTCTCTCTCTCTCTCTCTCTCTCTCTCTCTCTCTCTCTCTCTCCGTCAATAAATCTTTTCTGCATCAAACATTACCCTAGGTTAATATATTAAAGAACCATCCATGTCAAGATTTTTTAGGGGTGGGCTGTTGGGTCCATATATGACTGTTACGTATATCTAATTTAATGACTTTTGTGTTAGTTTTAAATTTTTTATTTTATTTTTATTTCATTACATGTTATTGTAATGATAACTTTATTCACTGGAATTGACATTTTTCCAGAAAATTCAGTTCAGTTCTTTTTAGCCTAATTAAAACGCAGTAGTGTTGCTACATTGTATTTTTAGCTGACCTAGTTCCTGACCTTGATTCAGAATTGGTAAACACAGAGTGAAAATCATTGGTCATAATCAAGGTCATACTTGGTCTGCGTGTTAGTTCGAGTAAATAAACTTTTTTTAAATTCATTTCCAGTGTGGGAATCATTGATTTTTAGCAAAGGCTATACTAGAGTACGATATAATTAACTTGTAGTGGGGTTTTTTGCGCCGCTTGGACTAAGTGGTCACGTGACCCCATCATGTGCGTCTGAATTACGTTTAAGCTGGGGCTAAAACTGAAGTTTTATAGTGAAATATTCAGTCGTAAATTATTACATTCGGAGCTCAAAGGTATTTTGTGTTGTGACCAGTTTGAGTTAGGTTTTTTTAATTTAAAATAATTTATACATCCTGAAAAATACTTGTGTTCATCCAAATCCTTGGACAAAGCCATTTACTGAAAATTATTCGGAATTCTAAAGCCGGAATTGGTGATACAACAAGTAACTGTTGACAAAACAACACAGGACAGGTTATAGAGGACGTCATCGTCTTCTATCTTGGAACTTCATCGGGATTCGAACTTTGATTCATTTAGAACTTTTTAGTGATATGACTTATATTTTTAAATTTAAGGATTAATTTCGGATTAGATTCACAAACCGTAAGACCTTTTTCATATTTTTACCTTGTTTTCTAGGGAAATAAATTATTTTGTTAAATTTTACAAAGCTTGTTGGCTTCACTCTTTTCTTTGTTACTTTGTACCAGCCTAGACATGTAACAATGGCCTTGAAAGATAATCCCCTTGCGGTCCTTTTTATGGCTTCAGTAAATTTAGTCCCTATTTCTTGCAATCGGCTCAAAGAATTTTCGGTAAACTTTTCCTACTATTTGGGCTAGTCCTTAATTAGAAACTGTCAAAGAAGGATTGAAATTAAAAATTTTAAGTTGGAGGTTCAGTCGGTGTAGCTTTTTGATGAAATCGATCCACTATCCACATCCTCAATACAGCCGGTACCAAAAAGAACACTCCTATTTCTCTGATTCCTGTCGACTAATATCGTCAAGACGTTTTGGGGGTCGAAATTACCGCTTGTGATAAAATTTAAAGGATGGCTTCATGTCACATTTCTTTAAGGAGGGGTTGATCTACATGTGAACATAAGAGGTAATCTCCTTATATATTTGTATACCAATTTCTCGATATCGGCTCTACGGATTTTCTGCAAACTTTTCGCACTATTGGAGGAGGTCCCTAACTTCAAACTGACAAAGATGTGTTCAGCTGAAAATACTTTAAGGAAGGGTTCCCGTTATTGAAAATTTCAATATAATCATTCCACTTTTTGTATCCAGCCTTACATAGATATTATCTTTAAGAACACTCGTATTTCTCTGAAAGATGTATAATAATTGTTTCGTCTCAATATATTATAGGAGACAACGTGGGCCACTAGCTATGAATGCCCTGAAGAGGGTTAAAGTTTCAAATATTTTTTAATCGGTAATAAGTTAGTCGTTACCTACTGAATCGGGTGTAAAGAATAAGTAACCAACTCGATGTCAGAATATTTGAATCGGAAATAACTAACTGGTTCATTATTCTTTATTGAATCGGTGACTGGTTATTTATTCCTAATTTAACAGCTAATAGGAAATAAGGAATAAGTAGCCAACTTGATTTCAGAATGCCAACTTTGCTTCTGATGTTCATTGGATCCTTGCTACGGTAGCAGTATGGCTGACCTAGACTGTCAACATCGCTTCCCTTGATTGCTGGACAGATACTTCGATGTTCCGAAATGGAATTCATTTCTTCGAAAAAGATATCGGATGTCCTTATATGTTTTATGCCGGTCAGTTTCACTACTGTGTTCATGAACAACACACACACACACACACACACACACACACACACACGCATTTACAGATTGCTTTATCCAGTTTCCTCTGATAAGTCTCTTTGTCTCTATTCTTTGGATAATGTTCACGTAATCAATGTGCTCATACTGACACATGGGTGACTTTAATATGTACGTGTAAATCGAGTTTCTTTGTCATGCTCTTTTTTAAAAGTAGACGATAAGATATTTTGATTATTTGCTATAAATTTATAATTTGACTGACTTTTGCATTAAAATTAGTACCACATTTACGGACAAGAAGACATTAGTTTGAGCTGAATTTTCATTGCCTTATAATGTTATTCTAGTTAAACTCTCTCTCTCTCTCTCTCTCTCTCTCTCTCTCTCTCTCTCTCTCTCTCTCTCTCTCTCTTTGCTCCGGTCTTCCGTAGTAAAGAATAGCTTTTTTTATACCAACAGATGCACATGAAGTTAGACTTTCAAAAGTTGAAAATGTATTTTAGCAAATTTCCAATTAAAATGTTAGTGGATAAATAGCGCAATGTTGTATGTGGTGATTGAAAGAGGAATTATTTAATTGGGCTTTACAATTCTTGAGTTTATTCAAGGATTCAGCTACTCTAACTAAATTAAGGTAGCTAAAAATGAAATTCCATACAGAATGTGTCAAGACGTTGAAAACCGAAAAGATTTAGTACCTTTTTTTAATTACGTGGGCGAAAGCCCAAGGGCTCATAGAGGTTGATTTCTAATATTAAAATAATTACAATAAGAATTCAGCCAGCCCATTGTGTTGACGTTTTCAGATGACAAGTGAGGATATACGTTTGATAAACAGGCAATGTTTATTCGTAGCAAATATTGACTGAAATTCTCCATATTTCATAGAGAATTTCAGTCCCTGGCTATAACAACACCAGCGTCATCTCTTTGTATTGTGAACATTTAGCATGTATCTTCATACGCCATTACCCCATCTAATGCCTCTCACTTTCTTATACGCCATTACCCCATCTAGTGCCTGTCACATTTTTATTTTCATTTTTATTTTGTCAGTGTAACAGTACAATTTGATGCATAAAGACATGCGTAGGAAGAAAGGTCATATCGTATTATACATGGTAGCTGTGCTGATGTAAGGAACAGCAGATTGAAATTTAGATCATGTTCAATTTTGGCATTTTCACGCAAGCGATACGTAAACTTTAATTTTGTATTATTTATACTGCTTAATGGTCACGATTTGTAACACTGATATGTTTTGAAAGTAAAGTAAGACATTAAGCGGACAAAAGAACAGTATATCGTATTAACCAGGAAGAGAATTTTCGTCTGAGGGATTGGCGGAGTGATTTGGTTGCATAATGATTCTGAAAAGGATGGAGAATGCACCAGTATAAAGAGTTACATAGACTCGGAAAAATGTGTATGGTAACTGCGACAATTCTTTTGAAAACCACAAGAAACGTTAGTAAGAGATATACTTAACAAGTGATAGGCAATGTTTTTAATAAATCATTTATTATTTAGTATTTTTAATATTATAAATCTTGAAGCAAAGAACAGATTCATGTTGGATTATTGGCAACTAGTAAAGACTAATGAACAGTAACCTCATTTCCTCAGTTTTCTGATATTTGCTGCGCGCGAAGAATGAAAATGAACCAAAGAGAGTATGGAAAACACTGCTTAGTACAGACATATAAGTTAAATATACCTTGAATAATTGAAAATTACTAATAGTTAGCTGACAAGTATATTTTAAATAAAGGTGTTGAAAATTTACGTCTCCTCTCCTATTTTTATTTTTGTTTTATTGTTTTTCAAACTACTTTGATTATATTCACAGCCATGAAATAATTCTTTTGGTGGATGTATAGCAGTGATCCCCCATGCTGACAAACTTGTTTTATATACCAAGCCGTTTTGCCACCAACTCCAGTCATTGTATTATATCGGATGCATTTCTTTCTTTATTTATTGATTTATATATTAACGCCAATGGAGATTTTATTTAAATTAAGTACCTGCAGTTTGTATACGTACTTTCTATTTTATTTTATGTATTATTCTTTATATGATTTTGTAATACTAAGGTATTATTTTTAGGAATTTAAATAACTAGGTATTATTTGTTCCGAACCTTGGAGCTTTCTAAAAGCTATAAAACAACGTTCAGCAAGCAAAAAGAGCCATTCATCTTTTTTTAATAAAAGAATAAACAACCTCCACATTCCATTAGATTTACAGTTATACCTGTTGGACTACAACAATTCTACCTATTTTGCCATACGGATGTGAAGTTTGGGGTTCGAAAATAAAACAGCTTATTAAAAATGTTCTTAAGATATATAACAAAACTTAAAAAGTGTACACCGGTCTCTTTCTTATGTTTAGAACTTGGCAAGAAACCAGTTGACATTCACATTAAATGTCGCATGATTGAATTTTTGGATCTCAATAATAAATGGAAAATATTTAAAACTTTCCAGAAAGTTATAGAATATCATGTTAAGTGATATCCATTCTGGCTATTCAGTGTGTGTGTGTGTGTGTGTGATTGGATTTTTAACATGGCTTTAACAAGTTTTCAGTCATAACGCTACGATATCTGCAGTGTTGCAGTTTATAGTGATGTCTAGCGCTGGGGCATCATGCCGCAGACATGTAGCATCATGTCCCACCCAGTCACATCATCCTGACACCAGGCAGACCAGTCCTAACACTAACCATTAAATACTGAGAGCCTAGCGAGGCAGATTTATACAGGAATGAAGTGCAAGATTAGAAGCTACGTCAAAAGTAAGACTTACCAAGTATTCAAACAAGGTTAAAACTTTGAGAAGTATTTGATATCTCAAGAAGGAAATGTTTATTTGCCTTTGCTAAAATTTAGAACCAGCAACCACAAACTTCCAGTAGAGTCAGGGCGTTGTGAAAACATACCAAAACAAGACAGAAAATGCATTGTGTGCAATGGGCATGTCAAAGGTGATGAATTTCGCTATTATTTATCGGTCCTTTTTCTCAAGAGAATGATTTAAATTCTTGCCATATTGTTACTGTAATAATCTTAATGTATAAAGCTTGGTAAACGCTTTTCCTCCAAACATTGCTCACTATTAACAAATCTTTCTAAATTTGTGGACATAATTATGAACAAAGTTATCTAACTGGGTGTAACACGAAATCTGGATCACCGATTGGATGTGCACTTGGATACGTGTGTGCATCCACGTACACGTATGTATGTCTACGTGTATGTATGAATAGGTATACGTACATGTGTATGTGTAATACGTTACACTAATTGTTCTTCTTTATGTACTGTTTACGTATTTAACATCATACGACAGCAATGCACACCCCATTTATGTTGTCACATATCTGTTTGTACTCTAAAACGTTTAATAACTACTCTTTGCACACACCGCCACCTAATATATATATAAGCATTGCGTTGTTCTCATATGCACCCTGCGTGTGTCCTGAGATTTAAATATCAAATAAAGGTTCTGTTCTGTTCTCTTAAGTAGGTTGTAATAGGACATCTGTCTGAGATCTAAACTGGCCGATTAAACTGGCCAGTGTAGAGTCGATAAGCTGACTAATTAGACGTGAACTGCATGTTGTTAAGAACTCTAATTCGTTGTCTAGTCGACCGCACCGGTGGCCTAAGTGATAGAGCATCCGCCTCGTATGCTGTCGGACGAGGATTCGAACCCCGGCCAAGTCATACCAAAGACTTATATAAAAATAGTGCTAGTAGTTGCCTCGCTTGGTGCTTAGCATTAAGAAGTTAGGACTAATGGGACTGGTGTCAGGATAATGTGACTGAGTGAGACATGATGCTATACGTCTGCGTCATGATGCCCAGTGCTAGAAATCACTGTAAACTTCTACATTGCAGGCATCGTAACGATATTACTGTAAATTTGATAAAAATAAGTTAAAATCAAAATCACACACAAAGAGACGTCTAGTGTCACGATGACTCGGAATGTTTTTATTACCTGTAAGCATAAAAGAACTATTTAAGTACTTTCTTTGCCTACCTTTTATACTGTAAAGCTGAATGGACAAAGCTTTTATGTTTGTGTACATACAAACATATCTTTTTTATTCATTCCTACTTTTCGATTTGCTTAAATAAAAAGAATGTTACTCATGAGTAGTATAAGATGATGGGGTTCTGGACCACCTTAATCACTACGTGATAAAGGATGTCCCAGAAAAGCCCCCGTGGATCTATATTACTGCGTGATGGGGGTTCTGAGCCACTGGGTATCGCCTGGCTGTTTCTTTTTTGTCCCTGGAAGGGTCACTGTGTTAGAGATTTGCTTTTGTAATAGAATGTTCCGTGTTATCCCTAGAGTGTAGATAAATTGGGACTGAGTGATGAGATTAAAGATCCATGGTTTGAATTCATTGAGGAGGAATGGTTAAAGCGTGCGAATGAGTTGATAGCGTACGCGAATAAGGATCTGAGTTATGTGCCTGAGATGATTTGTTGTGATGAGAGTGAAGAGGAGGAGAATGAAGAATGTGTGAAACGTAGTCATAGTCATCTGCGTCCAGTGCAGCGATACAATCAGCAGTATTACATCAAAAATAGGTTAAAGCGTTTTCATTTGTCAGAGCCACAGCGAGAGGAGATTTATTACTGGTTGAATAAGGTCACTTGTGTTCAGTTGTTAGGTCGTGCAAAATCTATTAAATCTGAGTATCTGTTTAAATGTATCTTTGAGAAGATGGGTCTTCAAGAGCATGCGGCGAAATGTAAGACAGTCTCTGGGAAGAGCTTGATGGAGAAGTATGATAAAATTATTTCGGAAGCGCTCTCCTAGTCAAGGAGGCTGTGGGAATCCACGAGTTGAATTGTTCAGGATAGCCAAACCACTTGACGAGCGATTTGTTTCCCTTTGGTAGAGATCACTTTTTCAACTCTGAAGATATTTTGTTCGGTTTTGTTTGTAAGTCCTGCCCGTAACAAGACCCTTGGATGGGTTCTCCTGAAGAATCTTTGAGTGTGTAGGTAATGGAAATGGTTTTCTGAATGGCATCGACGACAAAGACTTCTTCAGTCCAGTTAAGAGTGTATCCTTTTTCGAAGGTAGTTTTTTGTCTGCTGATCCTGACGTGATCCCCTACTTTAAATTTAGATCTAATAAATAAGGCCTCTGCATTCTTTTGCTTTAGGTTTATAGAAGAGACTTCCGCTGGAGTGATTCGAATGCTTCGATGCTAGGTATGGCTGTATTGGTAGACGATGTCGGTTGGTATTATCGCTGGTGAATTTCTTCCACATGATTTTTGAGAGTTCTGTTAAACCGTTCGACGACAGAGGCTTTGAGGGGATTATGTGTGCTGTACAAGGAGCTGCTATTGTTTTGACGCCAGTCTGAGACGGTTTTGTTATAAAAATTCATTACCATGATCTGCCCAGAGTTTATTGGGCTTTCATGTACCTATGAGGCTATCCAGCGCCTCCACGATGAATGTTCCTTTTTTGTTTTTGAGAGGAATGACCCAGCATATTTACTAAAGACATCGGTGACTGTCATGAGATAATGGGAATGATCGTTGTACGCGCTATAATCTCTCATATCAACGAGATCTGCTGACCAAATCTCGTCTACGTCCACGGCGATGACTCTGCGTAGTGGAAAATGCTTGCGTGCGGTTTATGCAGTTCCTCTGCCAGCAATTTCAATGTCGGTTCTTCTGACACGTCTATGCCTGGAATCCCGATTCCGGTGTTGTTGCTGGGCGTTTTCACGCCTATACTGAGCTTATGTTTAGTGTCAATGATGCCACGCACGAGAGCTCGATCTACACGTTCTCTGAAATTTTTAGGCTTGAGTTCCTTCAAGTCCTTCAGCATGACTCGTTCGCATTCTGCTTTATCGTCGGGATGATATCTGTAACAGATATCGTGATGCATCGTGATGACATCGACACCGTCGCTGTCGCCTGGTCGTTTATCCAGCGTCGATGTCACCTGGTCGTTTATCCAGCCTCGCATCGAAGATTATCAAGAATCAGGATCGGCATGGATCTTTGCCAGAGTAATTTCTATTTAGTTTCAAACTTCCAAATTTACACCGCTACGTGGGAGTAAGTACATGTCACTGCCCAAGCAAATCCTAGCTACCAAAGTTTGCATCAACGTCAAAAACAACGATGACTTCTTACTCGTCAGGGCTATCCTCTCTCGTTACATCCCGCTGAAGATCATGTTTATCGCGTCTCCCGCTACAAGCTTTATTTTGATACACTTCATACCACTGGCATCACTTTTCCAGCATCAGTCAAAGACGTTCCTAAACTAGAAGCACTCAACGAGGGACTCTCCATTATTGTGTTTAGTCTCGATGACAAGAAGGCTGAGATAAACGGTTCGTGGTCTATCCTATGCTGTTATCCAAAACAGCCTCACAACGCAGCCTCAATTTACTTTATTACGTAAACCATTTCGTGTACATCAAAGACTCTAGCCGGTTATGCTGATCTCAGTACAGGCAGAGTAAGAATCACGGCTATTTCTGCTATCATTGCTTACAATGCTTTTCTCAACACAAGCGACTACACGATCACGTCTCGTCGGGATATTGTCAGGAATTACAAACCGCACAGATGCCTTGCGAGGGAACACTACAGTTCGAACACCACTACAAAAAATATGCACAACACTTTCATATCGACTTTGACTAGGAAGCCATCCTTGAAAAAGTACAAGGACCTTCTCCTAATCCCGACCATTCTTTTACTCAAATGCAAAACAAACACATACCATGCGCGATTGGCTATAAAACCTACTGTTCCGTCGATGAACATTTGTCCTCACCCTATCGTCAACATCGCGGTGAGGATTGCATTCCATGGTTCTTTGAGCAACTTGTCGATGAGTGGAAACGCATCTAAGACATACGCAAAAATCCAGCCAAGATGATTCCACTCACACCACCACAATTGCTACAGCACAAAGCAGCACAGCACAGCGATGTCACATCTGCGAAAAGCACCTTCAGCCTTATCATAAAAAGGACAGACACTATTGTCATGTCAATGCACGTTATCGAGTACCCGCTCATGATCACTGTAATCTACGCTTCTAAGATCCAGACTTCCTTCCAGTCATCGCGCATAATCTACGTGGAAACGATGGACATTTTATCGTGACAGAACTCAGCCATCCAAGTGTCAAACCACTTCTAGCTGAAGTGGGAACCCAAATCAAATGTATCCCCAACAATTTTGAAAAGTACATGTCGTGCTGGATTGGTCCTTTCCGATTCATCGATTCGTTTCAGTTGATGTCGACATCGCTAGAAGAATTTGCCAAAACCTGTCCTCAGTTTACTCACCTGGAAAAAGAATTTGATGACAAAGTGGACTTGTTCAAGCAAAAAGGTGTATATCCCTACGATTACATCGATGCGTGGTCGAAATTCGATGAAACTTCGTTGCCGCCTCAAGTCGCCTTGTATTCTCATCTACATCTCTCAGGCATCACTGACGACGAATGACAGTACGGAAAGAACTGGATTGTCAAACTCTCGGAGATTATCATGACCTGTACCTGAAAGCAGACGTACTGCTACTCACGGATGTCTTCGAAAATTTAAGACGCACATGCCTAGACCATTGCCAACTCGATCCCTTCTGGTATTTCTCCTCACCAGGACTGTCCTGGGACGCTCAACTCAAACAATCCGGAGTGACCCTGGAACTCTTCACCGATCTAGACATGTTCATGTTACCAAACCAGATGGTGCGAGGAGGCATCTCCGTCATCAGCAAAAAACACGCCGTCGCCAACCACAAATACATGTCCAACTACTATACCCCTCAACCTTCCACCTATATCCTCTACCTTGACTCTGTATGGCTGGTCCATGTCACAACCGCTTCCCATAGGAGATTTTCACTGGATCACCGGAGAACAGTTTCCTGAGGAAAGACAAGCGAGATACCACGATGATTAGGGCTATTTTGTCGAAGTTGATCTTCAGTATCCACAATACCTACACGACTCTCATAATGATTATCCCTTCTGAACTGTATCCATTCGTGTCACCCACTCAATGCTCTTTCCAAAGCAACGCCAAAGAAAGCACCAATTCGGACTCGAAGATGCCAAGGTAAAAGAATTGAAACCTAATCTCAACCACAAAACCCACTGCAAAATGCATCATCGACTGCTTGAACAATCTCTCCAACACGGACTCGATCTTGACCAAGTTCACCGAGCACTCAAGTTTAAAGAATCACCGTGGATGTAACCATACATCGACTTCAACATGACACAACGAGCCAGAGCAACCACCACCTTCGACAAAGACTTCTTCAAACTCATGAACAATAGCGTCTTCGGTAAAACCATGGAAAACATTCGACATCGCAAGAAAATCGAAATCGTCAATGATGTTCAACGATGAGATAAACTTGTGGCTAACGATGCCTTTCTCCACATGAAAATCTTCGACGAAGAACTCGTCGCTATTGAATCTAGAAAAACTAATCTCAAGTTGACAAACCCGTCAACGTCGGAGCAGCTCTTCTCGAGCTCTCCAAAATGCTCATGCTCGAGTTTCATTACGACTTCATTAAACACACCTACGGAGACAAAGCCACGCTACTCGTGACCAACACAGATTCACTCGTCTATGAAACTCAGACCGACGACGTCTACGTGGATCTATATCAACACAGACACCTCTTCGATCTTAGCGATTATCCACAACACAGTCACTTCCACTGCGACTACAATAAAAAAGTCCTCGGAAAATTCAGAGATGAAACTCAGGGCATACCCATCAAGGAATTCATCGGACTTCGAGCTAAAATGTACTGCATCACTCTTGACGATGGCATGGTCATGAAAAAAGCCAAAGGAGTCAAAAAAAACCGTCACTGCTAAAATAGCCACACACCAACATTGCACACAAGCACCACACTGACATCTCCAGTACTACTCCATGAGAACTTTCCGACCACAGCAGCACAACATATATACCATACTCATTCACAAAGAAGGACTATGCCCCTTTGATGATAAATGTTACTCCACCGATGGCATTCACACACTCGCTCATGGACACAAGGACACACGAGACTAAAAAAAGGAACGCTAGGAAAAAAAAGAGCTAGGGACAAAAAAGGAGCCAGGGATACCCAGTGGCTCAGCACCCCAATCACTCAGTAGCATAGATCCATGGGGGACTTTTCTGGGACACCATTTTATCACGCAGTGATAAAGGTGGCCCAGAACCCCATTTATTTATACTACTCTCATATTTTCAGGCGCTGACCCAACGTGCCCCAACAACAAAATCCCCCTCCAACGACTAGAAATGAGCGTACAACAACCGGAACATATCCTAGAGTATATTTTCTCTACAGTTATAAGTTGAAATTATTCCTTTGTAACTCTCAAAGGATTTATGACACACACTCCTACCCTGCTTGTTACGGCCTTCGCCTTCCCCTACCCCTCCTCCAAACGATATTTCTGGATCTGGTTTTTAATGTTGGCAAAATCTTGTCATTTTCACCGCGAGTTTTCCGTTCACATGGTGGAAATAATACATCTTTTCATATAATATGTGATTTCCATTAGCCTGTGTGTATACATTTAACATGTACCTCTTTATGCCTTTGAGAACGTTTTTTACCAATTGTCTCCCCTCACCTTCGCCCGTGTGCACACACGCACACGCACGCACACACGCATGCTAGTCGGAATATAAAGTGTGATACGATTTGTTATCATTTGAGGCATTCTGTACATGTACAAATTCATAATTCTGCCGTTCAGAGCGTACATTTCAATAGCAGATTTGATGTCATTATAGTTATACAATCATAGTAATAAATAACCTTAACTCACAATACGATCTTCTCGTTTTGATCCGTTTACTTTCCAGCAAGACTGCCTAATGAAATCATTTGTGGTACTCTTAGGTCAGTTTTAGTTTCGATTTCTTGGCATGATCGAACCTAAAAAATATCTCCACCCAAAACACTGCTTCATATCAAATAAAAGCTAAGGTCTTACCTCAAAACACAGAATAATATCGAGTAGAGACTAAGGTCTTACGTCATCAACGAAGCCAGTTGCTTTTGCTAAATATTTCCCGTTTATGTTTTCTTTAGTAGTAAACGATCTTCCGGATAAATAATTTTAACATCGAAATGAATATTGCTCCACTACTAATGCTTGTAATTATTTGTAAAGGCTAAGTGCCAGAGTATGAAAACATTCAAGAATTTAATAAACAATTACCTTGTGCCACTATCATCATTCCGAATGCTCTAATTTTTTGCATCTGATGAAACAAAATCACAAGACACAGATACATGTAAACTGCCGTTACTAAATTTTGAACCACGATACAAAATCTGAAATGTGTAAATCGAGATAACGTACAGAGAGAGAGAGAGAGAGAGAGAGAGAGAGAGAGAGAGAGAGAGAGAAAGAGAGAGGGAGGGAGGGAGTTAAGTTTCGAGGACTACTACATATACCAAACAGAGTTGTTCACCTTTAATAACATTTGCCGCTGCTTCACTATGTAATGGTACGCTATAGAAATTCGGTTGTTCTTTATTTATATATTATCTTTCAGACCCCAAGCATAAACCAAGTGCTTGTTTATAAGCAGGTGGGGATGACAAGAATGTGTTGGGGTGGGGGCGTGTCCCTTTTTTCCTTCAAATTACTGCTAAGTTTTTGTTTGTACTTTATATATTTGTATTATTGATTGTACCCTTAGTAACATGGAGGGGGAAATACAGGTATCAGTCAATCTCTCTAGAGCGACTCAAACCTTGACACCAATACGTAGGCCATTATGGTTTATGTATTATTAATGACAGTTACTCCAGACATTAAACATTGTGATCTCTAATAAACATATACGATTGAAGATAATTAAAATGAAGTTGTCACATCTCTTTTCGACAGCTGTCATGTACTGGCGTTAGTTATCAAAGACAGATTTTTTGTTACATATTAGCTTACCAGCCTTTTGTGAAATATGATATACAATATTAATTATAAACAAAGTGAAGTACTGACATACACATATTTAACAACATGCAATGTAACTCATTATAATCAAATCATATAGTGTAATTAAAAATATTAGCAATAATCATAATTAAAACTTTAAGACGTGTGCATCAAAATATGAATCACTATGATTTATCAATATGCGGTAATTACGACAAAATGAGTTAACTAACAATCTGGAGAAGAAACAAAATATCAAAGAAAGAAGTAACAAATACAAACACTATGTTTGTGAAAACGAAACGCGAGTGCATTATTAGCATCAGAAGCAATTAAGGCAAAAACCGTGAACGTATATAATTGTCATATTTCATAGTAGTTTACTGAGGCTAGATAAAGAAGTGTACCTTTTATTAAACTGTTCAATAATTGAATTCAAAGATTGGATGCAGACTTCAACTGTTCTCTGTGATCTATGTGATTAGTCAACTAATTAAAGCGTTATTAGGCATTGATAAACAGTTCGAATTTCCTATGAATTTATTTGTAGTAGTCAATCAAACTGAGAGTTGTAATTCGTAAAAAGGATTCATTTGTATGAAAGGTCCAATTTGATTGGTGGGTGCCTTTCAGGTGGAGATTTTGATACTTGGATCTTGATTTCAGTCAGACGGAAGTGATTCGCTTCCTGTATTATTTTAAGCGACAATTCCTCTTAAATTTGGGACCGGAAACTACCTAGCAATTGATTTACGTTACTCCTAAATTGTAATAAAATATGATTAACACAGACTGACAAATCTGAAAATTGGTATTCAAGATGGATATTGGATAGTTTTAAATTATAGTCAGTAGTTAGTATTAGTTATATATATATATATATATATATATATATATATATATATATATATATATATATATATATATATATATATATATATATATATATATATATATAAATTTATATATCTTTGCAGGAATACTATCATTATGCCACGCGATTACCTTCTCTATTGGAATTACGTAACACGCAATTACTTGTTTCCATACAATAGCTTCGATTCTCTGAGAAAGTAACGTGACACCGACACAACAAGAATATTTCACTATATTTGTGCTCTTCCCTGTATGACATTGTGCTCATGCTTTTAAATCTGCATTCTGTTCGCCGCTCTACGAAACTCAAATCTATTTTTATTTGTGCTCATCATTACGTATCAAAATCTCCTATAGGAATATATTTACTTGCAGAGATTATTGCATTTAAACTACTCAATTAAATACCTCTCTCTCTCTCTCTCTCTCTCTCTCTCTCTCTCTCTCAGTACTTTAGTAAATAAAGTGGCAGGTGCTTTGTATGTAAGGGGTCGACGATATATTTCGACGCACATTAGTAAATAAAGTGGCAGGTGATTTGTGCGTAAAGGGTCGACTATGTATCTCGACGCACTTTAGTAAACAAAGTGGCAGTTGATTTGTGTTTAAAGAGTCGACTATATCTCTTGATGCGCTTACACACACACACAGACACACACACACACACACACACATATATATATATATATACATATATATATATATATATATATAGTTACAGCATATATACATATATATTACATATATATATATACGATTGTATTTACTAATCAACGTGGTAGCATCAGGAATACTGTGCCAGTTAAGGTATTCGAAAACAGTTACATTTTATAAGGAATAACTTCAAAGCAAACATCGCTTGATTTCTAATCGCAAAGGATATAGCTCTTGACAGCGTACCTGCTGACAACTATGACTGCATTCATACACGATGAATTTAAAATAATTCCAGGCTATAAGACAAATATGTTATAAATTAATGAGCTTCTACGACATACAAGACATTAATAAACAATAAGATTTTGCTGACGGATATGAAGGCTGGGATGTGGAATTTATATTGCTGTCTTTTAAATCACGCAGATCTTATATGTGGTAAAGGACATAAAGGATATTGGCGTAGTAAAGGATATAATTATCTGTGAAATTGTGAAAATTTAAAATGCTGATACATAAATCAAAAACGTTAGTTTAAGCTCTGTGCATATTTGACCTTGTTGAGGACTTGACGTGAACAAATTCGGTCATACATTTTTCCTGAGATTACAAATAAAAATTGCTGCCATAAAAAGAACCACTGAAATGTAACTAGACAGACTGGCGCGCTCTGTACATTTATAGCCTAAAAGTTCAAATTTCAATAAACAAGCTCACGCAATAGGCAGGTGAGGCGGAAAAAAAAAAAGAAAACGATCCGGTTAATGTATACATAAACTCTGCTGATCTACATTTTCCATCAATGTCAGTTTAAAACAAGTTGGTACAATACAAGTGTTGATATTAAGCAATCTTTATAGATCTATTCTCCAATGAAAAATGAATCTCTTTGATGGAACACATCTTGATTTTTATTGAAGAAATGACAGGGGTCGTTCCATTTAATTTCACGAGAACATATTTTGGTAGTAACCTGTTAACAATGCCACAATGCAAGGATAATATGACGTAGGTTAATTAATTACAGTTTATAAAGTCGGAAAACCCAGGTGCAATCATTTAAATTCCATGTTCTGTTAAGGTTGCTATAATCTGTCAAAATGAGATTTTTTGTCACCATAAGAGTCTAGTTTCCGGTGTTTCAAGATTTCATTTTAATTATTGATATCGGGAATAAGCCTAGTCGTACGTATTATCGAAGTTCATCGTCTTAAAATCAGTTAACATTTTCTGTACAGGTATAATGTGGGCGCTAGGAAAAACTATTAAAACAAATAACAAAAACCTTCACAAATAAACAAAACATATGTGCATATACGTAAACATAGATCATTTGATTATTAACCTTGATTTGATCATTAAGCAAATGGTTATTCTGCCGCTTAAGTATGCATGCACAAATAGAGGGAGGGAGTTGCAGTTCGTAAGGAATCTGAAAATAACGTACACAAAGAGCGTGAAAGACACATAAGTACCATTAGAATAGGAGTTCTATATAAAGTGGTGATATTAAGCAGTCGTTGGGATCATGAAGTGGTTATATTAAACAGTCTTTGGGATCATGAAATTTTGAAATTCGGCAATCATGGGTATCATGCAATGGTGATATTAAACAGTACGACAAATATTTGCTATAAATATAGTAACCATTCTATCCATCTATCCACCCAACAATACATAATATTCTTTTCAGAGAGTAGCATTTTTGTTTTTAAGTCAATGACATAAAGTTGGACGGTTTAATTTAACATCATACATCACAGAAAAGCTTAATGATTGGGAATTTGTCCTTATATCGTAAAAGAAATAATCAATACGTCTTTGATATGCCGCACTGCCTCTATAGGTAGGTAAAATATAAACATATGAAGGAGAAGTACAGAGAGAAAATCCTTTCCTGTCTGTAAAATTATTGCACTGTCTTATATGTAACATTGGTGGCTTTCATTTTGCGTTGGATACATATTAATCAAATTTTTACATTTAATCTACTCTTTTAAAAATAACTCAACAGCATTTAAATGAAG
>JAECUM010004451.1:0-116975 GCA_016617855.1 Megalonaias nervosa | reverse complement strand
TTTTTCTTCACTAAGTAGTGTGTGTGTTTTCTAGATTTTTAATGTAGCTTTAACAATTTCAGTCATATCACTACAATGTCTGCAGTGTGGCAGTTTATAGTGATGTTTAGTACTGGGGCATCATTTCACAGACATTTAACATGATGTCCCACCCAGTCACATTATTAGGACACAAGGCCAATCAGTCCTAACACTAACCTCTGTACCAAGCGAGGCAGCTGCTAGTACCATTTTTTAAGTCCTTGGTATGACTTGGCTGGGGTTCAAACCTGTTCACTATGAAGTAACATCAGTAAGAATTATCATCTAATTATCATTAATACACACTTCCTTGCAAATACAGTATATACAATTTTAATCGATAACAATGGTCATCCAAAATATAGGACTATAGCACTCAATCAAAAAAACAGCAAGAGTCCTCCCAAAAGTACCTATCAATTTGTTTGTGTTTGTCTATAAGTGTATCTTGGTTTGTATGTGCATCTGCATGCTTCTACACAGGTGTCCTATGGACAGAGAACGCTGCAAGGCAAAACCTGTCATCCTGGGGCAAAATGGATGTCGTGACAAACCTCACATAACCAATACAGACTTAAAAACTTAATCAGCATGTAAAGAACATCTTTATCCTATATACTCACATGTGAGTCAGGTTCAACCGTAAACAAGACAGACCCAGAACTCCCACTGCATAATGCACTTGCATATCAGATTTTATACTGTTTGTTATACTAATTATTCCTAAGAAAATGCTTAGACTCATATCTGCTCCTGCATTATGCAACAGAAGATTCAAGTCTAAGGAGTTGCATTTGGATCCAACTTATATGCAAGTATATATGGTAATTATTATACAAAAATTCCTAGTTATGAACAGTGGGGGGTTCAGACAAGTCTGCTGGAGAGATACAGGTAGAAAGGCACAGATCACTAATCCATATTTGTAGATATCAAATTTAACATTTGCAAAAATAAAACTGTTATGTGCACTAAATGACCCAGTAAACAACACAAGTACTTCTTGACTGAAGTAAGGGCAATCTTTCTAAGCCATCAAAATTGGTTTCTTTGCAGCACTATTTTGAGATAAATGTTCCTGAAGTGTTGTCCAAGCAGTAAAAGCTGCCTTATCCTTAGTCTTATGCTCGGTAAGGATGTGATAATTCTGGTCTTCTTGGAAAAGAGCAACTACAGAAGCTATATAGAAGCTGAATCACTGATAAAAGCCTTGCAAAATTTAACAATAGTCCCTCAAGGAGACTAAGGCAACCTCTCCCAAAAAATATGTTTGTGGGAAGCCAACTGTCCCTGTTTTTCGCTAGTGTTCCTAACACTACACCCCCACCCACCCCCATTAAAATATATAAAAAAAGAAAGAAAACTGAAAACTTTCCTGAAAATGATTTGTTCATCTATTTGAGTCAGTTTTGCGACAGTACTTGAAGCACTTAGTACATTATATATACTAATCATTATAACATACCACCATGTCTGCCTATTCTGCATGTCGGGTAATTCTGCGCAATAACGCGTTATGTAAAAATTGGATCATGTATTGTTTTTGGTCAGAAATCGAGTTTATATCAAGAAAGAATGATTGTCGTTTAATTAAGGAGAGTGATATTCATAAAATGTACAAAAATATCCCACATTTCTACTCTAAATGTATATGTAAATGTGATTTCAAAATGTCAACATGAAGACCCACTCCATGACCTTCTTGAACTTGAAACCCAGAAAAATGTATTTCATATTTATCATTTATAATCATACAAATAAAAATTCATTATGTTAAAGATGGAAATGTTCACCTTAGAACAATAATGCATCTTAATCTAAGTTTCCAATTTTGCAAGAAGTTGTCCCATACATAGTTTATCATCTGCTATACAACATGTCAACTTGCCGTTAGAATAGGATTCTCAAGAAATTCCCCGGCACATAGTCTGTTTCTAAATTCTTTAGTAATTTTTTCCCCCCATAAACGAGACGCTGTAAACACATTACATCCTATTCATTCTTGTTTCTCTCTTCCGCATAATAGCTTACTTTAATAAAATGTTGAACTTTTACAGTTGAGTTTGCTTAATATCTCTTGCCATTTAGCTACAAACCTGACCTAATTACTCAACTGAAATGCTAATAGAAAGAGTCCAAAGTAATGTATTTCATTTCCATAACCCAATGCATAAACATTACATCTTGTCAATGTTATGCGCAGAATAGGCCGACATATCATGAAAACATGGGAGGTATCCGTGTGTCCAAAATTAATATTATTTTGAACAGAATATTCTGGTGACAATTGCCTCTTTTCAGATGGTAAGCATTGCAGTATTTTATTTTTGTCAATATGTCGAATTCAGTATGCGTTTTGCATCAATATTGGTGATGGAATCCTTACATGCGCAGAAAAGCCAGACAGCTGTGTATATAATGACTAAAAATAATACCTACCACCCTAATTTTAAAAACCAGTGCAATAGCAAACATTTGTGGGGAGGGGGGAACACATGTTCGACTGACTTAAGGGATTTCCCAGGAATACAAAATAAGACCACTTTTCCTTTCAACCGCTGTGCATTGAAACCATCTCTGCTATTCTTCAGCAGTAACAAGATTTTCAAATTAACTGCTGTGTTGGACATATTAGATTTCAGAATGGCACCGTTTTTATTAAGGACCAGCAATACAAAATGAAGGACTATCAAACCATTATAAAAAGTCTTCCTGTGAAAACCCCATCTTGATATGACTTTCCAATTTGGAGGAATACCATGATTTTTAACAAGATTGCCAATTTGGCTATTTTGGATATGGGATTGGTACCATCATACAGCAGGGGTCACGCTACCAAGTGAAGTGGGCGATTAAGTCGCCAAAAAATGTAAACTTCGCCTTCTTCTGTGAGGAAAGCGAAAACAACTTCGCCCTGTGATTTTTTTAGCAGTACATTGACTAACCATACCTTTTGAGATGCTCCCTCGCCTTAGCCAGTTTAGTTCTAGTGTTGTAGTGAAAGATATTCATCAAGCCATCAGTAGCTAGGCCTAGTTTTTATATCAATTATGCCGACAAACTCTTACACATTCACATGCATGTGTTTTGATAGCTAATTGACTATTAACCATTTCTAGAGTAAGTTAGCAACTAGACCCCTAGGCCTATCACTATCCAATTTACGCATGTTATCCTTTGATGATAAAAACACACAAACTTGTGTTTCGTAACTTTAACAATAGTATGTAAATAGCAACTTGTGTTTTAAGAATATAATCGGTGATCTGGATATTTAAGCTGCCTCTTGTGCACTATTTTGTCATAAAAGTTTGAAACTGTTAAGTGCATGGTGAAATAATGGCGGACATTGCAATTTCTGGGAAGTACCAGTGTATTTGATTGTCTGTTTTCATAAATCGTCGGGCAAATACATTCAGAAAAATATACAATTCATAGAAAGCAAAGCCAAGGTATTATGTTATTTAAGGTTTAACTTTAAAATGCAATTATATAGGTCAGAAACGTATGGGACAATGCTATGTTGTGGAATTTGTGAGAAGTGTTGTAAATGTAAGGTCAAAGTTTTCTGACCTGACTCATATTTGTGAAAATACAGAAAAAAGCTGCGAAGCAGATAATATTTAATCAATGCCTAAA
Organism: Megalonaias nervosa; assembly: GCA_016617855.1. Lineage (NCBI taxonomy): Eukaryota > Metazoa > Mollusca > Bivalvia > Unionida > Unionidae > Megalonaias > Megalonaias nervosa. The sequence goes on along the minus strand of JAECUM010004451.1, from coordinate 113,315 downwards.
ATTAATACAAGTACGTAGACAAATAAATAACCATAAATTTGCAATCCTATCATTGACTGATGTAGTGAAGCTATATAAAGTGAGTGACTACACTGCAAAAACCCCTCCTTCTAAATACAGATGCACTCACATATGTGTTGATTCGAATGGAATGAAGGGTTTAGTTCATATACCGACTATAAAGGAGCCATGTCTGTAATTTTATGCATTTTAGTATGTTATGTATAAACAGTTACGGTAATGTTTTATTCACAACAAAGAAATGAGGACAAACAGTGTGATCTGAAGACAGGTGTACATTGGCCCTCATGTACATGGTGAAGGGGTTGTTTCAAACATGTTTAGAAATCTTTGACATTGCCATTATTGTGAACTTTTAGAAAGTATATACAAAAAAATACAAAAAGATAAAAAAATTTATTAAGAGTAGTTGATTAAGCATTTTTACTAACTTGCAATTACAATAATGTAATCTGGTTACTCAGTTAAAATTTGTTATAATGTAGTTTCTATTACTCTCTTTTAGAGTCATATGGCCAACATAACTCAGAAAATGTTCTTTTTGAAAATAAAGTATTGCTTAAATCCAATGTTAAATGCAAATATGAATACTGGGAAATAGAGGGCATAATTCAAATAAGAGAACACACATTATATATATTGCATTTCTTGCTTCGCATCCACTTCTCCCTGTTCTGTCCAACAGGAGAAGTCACTTCTCCCTCAAATTCAAGTCTAGCTTGACCCCTGATACATGTGACAGAAACAAGACATCATATCCGTAGATTTAAAAAATTTTATCAGCTGACCCGCTTCTAAATCAGTAGGATTTTTACTGACATAAATTTTATGTGTTTTAAGGAGACAGAAAACAAAACAAGTATATTTTTGCCATAATATGTATTCTCTTCAAATTATAATAATCAGCATGTTTTTAACATAAATTAGATTCTAAAAGGAATGTTATGATAATTAATCAATACAAGTAAGGGTATTGTCATTTAAATGAAAATGGAATATGATTCAAAGTATTGTCAATTAAACAAAAATGAAATATGAGCCAGGGTATTGTCAACTGAATGAAAATGGAATATGAGTCAGAGAATTGTCAACTGAATGAAAATGGAATATGAGTCAGGGTATTGTTAATTAAATGAAAATGGAATACAAGTCAGGGTATTATCAATTAAATGAAAATGAAATATGAGCCAGGGTGCTGTCAACTGAATGAAAATGGATACGACTCAGGGTATTGTCAATTAAATGAAAATGGAATGTGAGCCAGGGTATTGTCAACTGAATGAAAATGTATTATGAGTCCAGGTATTGATAATTAAATGAAAATGTAAGAGTGTATACCTTATAGTTCATTCCAATATTTTTTAAAATAAAATCCACAAAATGTTTAAGCACCAATTTCATTTCGGACAAACTAGACCTTGGGATGAATGTGTATGTAAAATTTTATGGCAATCCTCAAAGTAGTTTAGGGAGTGTAGAGATAATAATCATGTACTAACAGATGGATGGATGAATGATGGAAAATAAACCATCTCATATCTATTTAGTGACCAGTATGGCTAAAAACAAAAATTCTACACTGACATTGCAGCCACTGACATTGTGAAGTATTAAGTAACGTAATTAATGTTTCCCCACTTTGTTACTGGTACCCTATTCAATTATAATGAGTCATACGAGTCCTATATAAACAGTGCTCAGATCTGAATATAGTTATCTTTATTTTGGCACTTGTACATTTTCAAATTTTCAAATTCAGCACATATGCCACAGAAATTTTCACACCACACTTATTTGTAATATGCACAAGTAGTTGTGTAATTTCTATTTACTATTAACTGCATAAATTTGGTTTCAAATTAAATCATCTCATTATATCTGGAAAAAATGTAAATTTTTGTGATTTAAAGATCAGTAATGTGATAGTATCAGCAAATATATGTCTAGACTAATTGAAAGAGTGTAACAGCAAGTAAAAAGCATGGACAGTGCACACAAAGTCTGGAAAATATTACCTAACAAGACATGTGTTTGTAAACCACTTATAACCCCAAGCAGCCCAAAATTTTAGTTCAAAACATTCATGACACAGGTATCATTCACCTGATGTACATTGGTCAAAAAGACTAATGCATTGGTGGCTTGGGTTGAAAGACTATTATGTCAGGATAATTTCCAGCTAAATGTATTTAGCTGAAACTGGTGGTATCTGACATGCTGTTTAATTATGTTTCTATTCTGATTAGATGTTGCACTGGCATCTTCTATATAAATATGATGTGAAATGTCTTCATTCTAGGATTATCAAATCAGATAATCAGGCAGACTGAAGATAAAGCAGACTTATATATATATATATATATATATATATATATAATTTTTGAAACTTCTTTCTTGCGCATTTGGGAATTATACGTCCTTATGCATTTTATTCATATTTGTTTTCATATTTAGGCCTATTTTATTTTTTCTTTTCTTTTCCTTCTCTCTTCCTCTTCCATCAGAATGAATAGATCTTAAAATGTGTTGACATGGTTGACCCTCTAAAATACATTTACGTAATCAGTGAAAGGCAATGAATCAGTGAAAAGGCAATGTCAAAAATGCATAAAAATGAACCTCAAACAACAATAAACAGGCTTTCAAGTATTAATTTCTTTTATAATTAGTTTTCCACATTAATTAAACAAACTGTCAGTGACTGAACCTACATGGCCTGTTGCTTTTTGATATTCTGTGTCACCCATACCGTACTGTACCTGTTAAACTAAACAACAAACTGTACAAATTTTCAAGAAAAACTCTTGATTACATAATAGAACTGTTCAAGTAGCTGTTTCAACTGTCATCACAATCATAAGCTTGTCTAAAAATGATGGGGAAATCAGGCTTTGATTTGTGTTGACTACAAAACAAAATTAAGTGACAATCAAAATCAGGGTGCAGCATCTGTTACTGAAATAGACTGCATGCCTGCCAACACACAAAATTTCATGTCTGAATGCAAAAATAAACAAAAACTGCAGCTAAAATTCAGACAAGTAAACTCAAGATCATTCAAACCTATTATTTAATGATGTTTACTCTTCGAAACCTGTTGGAGCATTGTCACACTGCAATAGTACCCCCACCACAGCAATGTTGTTTGCAATGTTCACTGTATTAATCCAGACAAGAAATGTGTTAATGAAGATAAAATGTCTTCATTTCCACACGAAAACATGCATCATTATGACAAAATACATAATTTTAAGCATTACTTGTGCAATTTAAATTTGTAAACACTGTTCTAAAATTATTGCAAACTTTCTGAACTTTCTATGATTGTATTAATGCAGCTGTCAATCCAAGCAAATTAAAAGCTTTTTGCCTTAAAAGGTATATAATAGGGAGAAAATCTACATTTTTTAGTAGATATAAGGAAATTTTTTACTCATGAAATGGAAACATTTTGCATTGCCATGGTTTGACAATATAGTGTTTCCACTTCACTCATGAATTATTGTCTTATATCTGCTCAAAAAACAAAAATATCCTATATAACGTGAAGCTTTTGTAGGTTTCCCACATCGATGTTATTGCATTGGTAGCCACTCTGAACACAAGTATATAATCTAACCAGATCCATTTACCCCTCAAATCCCTCAAGTGTAGTTTTACGAACCCAAATGTGTACTTTAGGTCAGTTGTGTGTAGTCAAACTCCTGTATTGCATATCATGCAATGAATGTAAGATGATCTGAGTTTTGATTCCTTTACACATAGCCACTCATCATTGAATCCCTTTTTGAATGTTTGAACAGCCAACTTCACGGAGTTTTTTGGCAGGCTGTTATCCATAACAGCAAGGATGTTCAAGATAGCAATATTCTTGGATGAAGCAAAGACCAAAGCTCCGACTCAAATGAATTGAGAATCCAGAAGCTAAGGTTAACCAGAAACGGTCAAAATTAGGCAAACCCAGATTATTTTATTATAAATGTGTAGTTTGGTATGCAAATACATAGATGTGTAATTTGGGGTCAAAATACACAAAAACTATGCATGGACTGCAGAAGTAGACAGTTCTGATTCTGAGTATGTTCAAAGAATTGTTTCTATTAATTTTGATTAAAACTAGCTGTTCTGGAGAAGTTGAAAACTGGTTTTCTAAATGGTTACTACACACCAATGTTTCAGGAGCCATCATAAATATAAATCTGGTTGCGTCAGTGCATGACAATTCTGGAGAAAAAGTTGAAAATAGGTTTTCCATCCAGTTACTATGGAAGTCACACTGTTGCTAGGGAGCCATCTTGGACAAAAACTGGTAGAATAGGTCCTATGAATTGTTCCTACCAAGTACAATTAAAATTGGCACAGCCATTCTGGAGAAAAAGTTGAAAAAACTTCTTCTACACAAGTTGCTATGGAAGCTAAATTACTGCTAGGGGAGCCACCATAATCACAAATCTGATAAGAGCATAACCTAAGAAGCATTCTGATCAAGTTTGATCAAAATTGGCTCAGATGTTCTGATGAACCTGTAAACAACATTTCCATATCTGGTTGCTTACTGAAGCCATACCATTGCTGGTGGAGCCATTCTAAACAAACTTTGATAGAACAAGTCCTATGCAACATTACCAACTTCAATCAGAAATGACTCAGCCATTCCAAAAGTCAAAAATGTGTTTCACACCAGATGGCTAAGGAAACTACATTGTTGACAGGAAATCCACTGCAGACACAAATATGGTACAGCATGTCCTAACAATTGTTCTTAACAAGTCTGATGAAAACTGAAAGATATTCAGACACTGGTTTCATTTAATTTTGTGGGTCTCAGTTATTGTGAGTTTGTGAAGAAAAAAGGAAAAAATATACATTTTCATGGGTACTTAAATTCATGGATTTGCCTGTGAAGTTTGAATATTTGTAGGCATTTAATTTCATAATTAACTTCCACAAACACCCAAAATAAAGAATACAAAAGAACAATTCTATGCTGAGAACTGCGGTTGCTTGACAAGTTAAAACAATTCTACCATATGTATGAGCACAAATCCCAAAACTGTCAAGATCAACCACTTGTATTGTGTTTTCATCTGAGTGCTCAATATCAAAGGCAGCCGATGCAGCTGACAATACTAAGTCAGTTGGGTATTAAAGCACATATGTATGATCTTTTACTACTGTCCATAAAGTTGCACCATCAGTACTTTCTGCCAGTCATGGCATTACCACTGGCTTTAGTGCCAAATCATTTTTGGATGATGTCACCATTCCATGTGTGAATGAAATGCATGCCCAAGTTCCCCTTTATCAATGCAATTAGCAAGCAGTGAAAATATCTGATTTGTTTAGAGCCCATCAAACTGAGAAGATGCCTACTAAATTGAAAAACAATGGAATCACTCCTTTGTGACTCACTCATAAACAGACCAAGATCAACTACTGGAATTGATATTAATGAGACTATAAAGAAGAATTAAATCATATTTCCACAACTGACCAGGAGATGGAAGACATCACATGGAAACATCATTGTCCTGCACATGTATTAGTGGACCTTAAAATCTCAACAGTCATGCTGATTCAAGTTGAATGGATAATTGCAGCTCACATAAAAATGTGTTAATGATCAGACCTAAGTATCTGTGACTTTGACACAGCAGGACTTGTTTATTTCAATAATCTCTCAATTAGTTACAGGACAAACATTTGTGTACCAGGAGACTTGGTTGACAAGATGTTGAGTGGTTTTGTTCGAAATTCAGTGAGGCGTGAGCTTCAAAATTCTGCCTAATTATTGTATATACAGAGTGTTTAATTAGTAACTGTGCTTTAATAGCTTTCAAGTATTTTACAATCTCATTCATTTAGATTAAAATGCATGGACAAAATAAAATGTACTAGAAGGATTTAAATTTTTCAGCAGCAGTTTCACTTAAATTTAGGATTGATCTGATTAAGTACTGAATCTAAATTTCATATACTAGTATCATTTATTTTCAGTATTACTAGTGTTTTTGAATACTTTTATGCTTTTTCTCATTTCTCTCGATCTTTGGTGATTTCATAATATATCTATTTAAGGCTGTGACTGGAAATAGCTACTAGTTAATATATCAATAGGTACTACCCATTATTCATAATGGTTACATTTCTACGTTTGTGGGTTTTTATACAAGTTGGATTTTACTAGGTTATATATGGCTTTGGAATCATGGTGAAGGATAGCTTTAACAAACCACAATAAAAATCCTTAAGAATTCTGAAATGATGTAATAGAAATGATTAACACATGTACATGAGAAGACAAGCAGAACTATATACTGTGGATGCACTCAGCTCAAAGACTGAATAACAGTCTGTGCATATGTTTACCGTTCATTTATGTATCTGCGAGTTTATGTATTTTGCAGCTTACATATCTCGAGGACTACCAGTATATACATGAGTATTTAAACAATATAAAATGCATTATAATTCCTTTCTTTCCTTAAGTGTTAAAATAAAAAATAAAAACACATATAGCTTATGCATTACATATGGTAATTTTTTGGAATGAAGTTTTCCTTCCGTCTCACTTCTGTTTGTAAAACAACACAAAAAAGGAAGTCTTCCACATAACCCAATGCCTCAACATCATCTGTGTGTATATACAGCACTCATGGACACCATTCATCCTCTCATACTGACAGGGTAAAAACTGGCTGGGCTGAGTAAAACTTAACTACGTACTCTCTCTGGTTCAAGTACATGCAGATTTATATATTGAGAATAAATCTGAGTGCATTTTCTATTGTGAACAAGTGCCTATGAACAACATCTCTCATCAATATCTAATCTGCCAAATTGTTTTCAGTCTGAAACATCTTGCAGTTTAAACGAATTCAATTTTTTTCTTTTCTTGTACAGGTACCCGATGTAAGATTTACACTAAAATGGGTAAATATTATGAACATATTATGTTATAGATTTACATCTAGTCCTCAATTTCATAAATGGTATTTGCATTCATAGTCATACTTTTCTGTAATTTATCATCATTTTGATGTGGATAAAGTTTCCCTTTCAACGAGCTAACATACATCTTTATGAGTCAGAACTCTGAATTTAACTGTTAAGAGACAGAATGTCACCATGTTTACGTCTGGTCAGGCAGTGATACAACTGCCCCAGATCACCAGGTATTTTCAAGACTGAAGCTTTATTGATAGGTCATTGTCCCAAATGGATCATGCCATTAGATATTTCTGTAAGCATGTGAATACCTTTCACATGAAAAATGTTGCCAAATGAATACTTTCGGTGACTGCTGATGCCCACCAACTTTCACATAATGTATGCCATTGTAATCTATTTATAATGCAAAGAATGTTGAGGCAACAGTTGATTGGTTGAGCACTAGTTGGGGTAATGACCTAGACATTTGCCAGTTATTTGGCCAATCATCCATTTTCCTTTTTATGATGAAAATGTGTAGCTGTCGAGAATGGAGGCTTGACCAAAATGGATCATTTAGTATGAAAGTTGGTGAAAGCTGAAACTGGTGGAATTTTTCTTTCAATACAAATTACTGAAATATTTCTTCTGAAAATACATACTTATATAAATATCTACTGGCAACTTAACTTTTGCATCACAATCTGCTAATAAAGCTGCACAGTCTGAGGGAAGTGTAACAATGTCTGAGCAAATGAAAATCGTACAATTTTGATATTCTCTCTCTTAACTTCAAGAAAATCTAACTCTTAAAAGATGTGTCACTGCTTGCTGAAATGAAAAATTAGGAATCCTATATTACAATATTATATATATATGTTAATCCAGACAACTTCATTCCCAGTGAATATGTTTTACTTTACAATGTCATCATACATGTATCATATACATGTACTGTACATATACATGTATTTGCTAGATGTGCATGTGTTTTATAATAAATAATAGTTGAAATAAATTAATGAATACATCTACTGATTCGTGTTTATTTCACTTTATTACATCATGCACTTGTACATACACATAAATATAAGTTTAAAGAATTAACACATTGAACACATCACACTATTTATGAACATATTATGTAAAGTTCCTCAAGAAATTTGTGACCTTTGTTTGCCTGGATTCTTTGGTGGATCAATCTGCCATGATTCTTTGTATATTATGCTTGTATATATCTTGAATGTTAGCTTTTGGCTCATCTTTGTGCTGGAAAATCTTTTTTATGCTGGCCAGTATCTCTAGTCGTCTACACTTGCTTGATGGTCTTGCCATAATAATGTAAAATGCAGAACGAATACAAACTGACATCTTGCAGTTAAATGCATTATGGTAAAGTAATAAAATGCAGTCATATTTATAAGTTGTATTTTATAACTGCTACAGCTGCTAATGAGTCAATAATTAACATTTCATTTTATTCTGAATTGAAGCCCTAAACTATCCAAATCAATCAACTTTATTTGTACAGCCATCAACAAACTGTGATTGTTACATATATTTGATAGAGTAAATGACATACTTAATTTATTGACCGTATGTCCAAACTGTGGATGATTTGACCCCTGTGTGTTTATTTCATTATTGACACCACTGTCACTGACTAGCAAAACACACATTATTTATACAATTATTGGTTACAATATGGTCATGCTACTCAAAGTTTTTCCACACCTATGATCACATGATAAAGTTATAACTTTAATGTGCCACTAGAATTTGACCCATCAGAGATAGACAAACTGACACACCTCCAAACCTGAGTAGGTGAATCTGAGTTATCCAACTGATTGTATTTCCATATATGATTCTTCAAATTTTCTTAATTTTGGACAGATTGCTTCCAGATTATCGAGGCAAGTTTTACAGTATTTTACACTTTGGTTCCCGATTTAAATTTCCTGATCCAGAATGCAGATTTCTGGATTAACAGCAAATTAACATTTAGGTATTCCATTCCCAATAAACTATGTCCATATAGCGAGGTTTCTGGAAAAAGAGAGCCCAGATTAACAAGGTTCCTCTCTCTCTCTCTCTCTCTCTCTCTCTCTCTCTCTCTCTCTCTCTCTCTCTATATATATATATATATATATATATATTTATATATAATATACCCCCTGTATCTGACTTGCATAGAACAAAAAAAATCTTGAATGTTCACCTGAGGAAATGTGATACCTATACCTCTGCATGCGAATATTATGAGACAAAAGTCACTCAAGCTAATGAAGTATAAATTGAAAAAATTAAATATGGTGGACTCAGTAGGATAACTCAAGATGAACATGCATTATAACAACTCTTCTTAAGAATAACACATTCTAATCAAGAGATATGTTGGGCAATAGAACCACATACAATGGCTGTAAACAAACACATGAAGCTTACAGCTTCAGCATCATTGTGGTTGTGCTTCAATTAAAATAAAAGCTCATGTTTTCATTTAACCAAGGCATGTCATATTATTTTAAAAATTTACTATTACTGTTTTAGACAGCAAAAATAAATATTTGTTCTGTCAAAAACATACCCAGCTTCAAGGGGTATTTGAAAAGTTCTGAAGATTTTGTGATAACTTTTGTGTTTCTTTGAATTTGTCAATAAACGTAATGCCAGTTAAGTAGAAAAAAGTTCTATAAAATTATCTGCAGCTGCATATGCTGCATGCCAGACACCTATATATATGTGATGTGATGTAGGTAACTCACAGTGATGTAAAAATGTTGTCAAGAATAATTCTGCTTGTGAGCAAAATGCATACTGTGAAAACGCATTTAAGTTACTCTGAAATCAAGGCTAACATTCTATAAAGTTTAAAAATGTAAATTTTTTGTCATATCCTACAATTCTGAAATGGCTTGATCAATTTAAAGATGGTCGTGAAACCACTGAAGATGACCCACATTCTGGAAGACCACTATGTGATCGGTGAGCAGGAAGTGGCCGCTGTGATGGGGGCAATGCTCGATATGCATTAGAAGATATTTATCCAAACTTTTCCGTATTCTCCATACAGCGCTGATGAAGCTATGAGTAAGGATAAGGGCCAATTTTGGCCCACAGATTAGTGTCAAAATAAACTGTTTGTAAGAGTATTTGTTATGGTTATTCCATATCCACTATATATGAACTGCAACATATGTACACACAATTTAATGAAGCAGTTTATTTTATTCCCAAGTAGTCCTGTGCTCAATCAAAAACTCAAATTTTGCCAGATTTCCACCTCTCTGAAGTCCTCAAAAGAGTGCATTCAAGAACATGTTTGATTTTTTTGACAGAAGATACTTTTTTAATGATCTAACACATAGGCAAATTTTATACATGTTCTCCTTTGCACTAATCACTAATGAGCAGAAAAATGAAGGCAAAATGTGTCATTTAGACAAGCTGCCATTTTCATTGCCATACAATTTTATGGTATCACTTCACAGTGACAAAATGCCACTTTATGTTTCTTTAAACAAAATTTACATTCAAATATAGATTACTACTTGAATGGGCTACTGCATTCTTTTCTCTTTATCTTTTTGGTTGCATTTTGAGGTATTCTTTAGTGAAAATAATAACCAGAATATCTGGATGAAAAGCAGCTAAATACAGAAAAGATGCATTTAGGAATGATGTTCACGGCAATAAAAAAAGCAGCTGAATATACTATTTTCAACCAAAATGGTCTGTTAAAATGGAATAATGTAAGAAATAAAATCTCCATGTATTTTTTCATTTCCTGATCATAGTAGTTACACTTGTTATCTATGTTCTAATTTTCTATGATTTCAAATATATTGGCATTCAGGCAAATAGGATGATATAAATAAAGACGTGAAGCAAAACCATACATTAAAGTTATGAAATCAGCACTGAATCCAGTAAAAAAAAAATTGCAACATTCATTAATATCATTGCTCATTTGTTACAATTTCAAGAATTATCATCCAAAGACGTGATTTAACAAACAGACCTACTCAGTAGGTTACTGGCACATTATAACAAACTACTGATTGCAGCAATTTTCAAAGAGATATTTACTGAAGAAAAAGATTATTGTACAATTTGTTTACTTTTAGTGCAATGATTTGTATAAAATCTGTTGTTTGTTTTCATCAAAAAAAGAAAACAAAAAGCAGATAATCAAAGTTTTTGTTGTATCTATTACCCTAAGAACCTCAACAGGAGACTTCATTGTTATATACATGTATATATAGTCATCTCATCATTGATGAGGACTGATGGTGAAAAGCAAAAATTCTTTTTGTACTAATGTATCAGACAGTAGTTGTTTGAGCCCAGCTGTGGACTTCTACTTTTATTTATTATGGTTTTTATTCTTTTACTCTTCTTTTAATAAGTTTCTATTTATTTTTGCCTTCCTTAATTCATGTGTATTCTGTTCACACCATTTCTTTATCTGTTACATGTTTCTGATGAATAACTCAAACTGTTATCTATCCAAATGTTTGAATTAATGAGTTTAAAAACAACTAAGTATTTTTTTTCTTTAAAATACTGCAATTTCTACTGGTGGCTTACACATTAATGTTATTAAAAATGCTGTGGTGGATGTGGGTGGGTGGATGGGGTTTTAACAGCAGTTTACAGACACTGACAGCTATTATCATGCTGAGGAAGTGCCTTTCCCAATGACATACCGAGATAGCCAGCCCAGGCTGTGGCTTGGCAAGGTATCCCACCCACAACCCTAAGATTATGAATCCAAAGCTCTACCAACTATGCAACTGTGCCCCCCCCCTTGCCCCAAGAAAAAGAGAAAAAGAAAAAATGAAATTTTTGACTCCCTAAGTCATAAAGTGGTTGCACATGTCTCGTTTAAAATCAAATTTGAAAGAATGGGATTTTTTTCATTTTTCATAAGGTCTCCGCTCAAATGCAAAAAAATATAAGACTATATGACCTTTAATGGGCAAGGTCAATTGTCACATGAGACTTGTACATATCAATTTTAGTTCTGAATGCCTTATCTGTTGCATATGTTAAGAGGGGATTGTGTTATCCTTTATGCCTCACTATACATCATTGGAGAGCTGTGTCTATACATGAATTTGGGGTATTATACAAATATATATTCCTATTGATATTGACTAAGCGCATCCGAGATGAGAGAGAGGAGACAGGCAGACAGAGTGTATGTGTGAGAATGACTAACTAGAAAAATGTGGCGGCCCTTTTGGGGCATATCTTTAGTACTTTGCCAGTGCTCAGTTGCTGCATTTCTAATGTCTTGTACATATTTTTGGGGTTGTTTTTATTTTTCAACTTGATCTGAATATGTGTGTTGCATATATACACATGTGAGTATGCACACATGCAAACTGGAGCCTTGTCAGTACCAGGCAACATTATCAACCATAGTTGCTACATTATGTCATATTAAATGATAAATTAATAGATTTTACCAGCACAAAATTGGGAATAAATTATAATTATCCTTGAGTATGCCGCTCCACTGAAAAAAAGACCAGATGCTCAACAGCTCGATGTTATGTCTGAGGGATTGTGCCCATGCATGCCTGATAGCTTATAAATTCATCTTCTGAATAGATTCCTAATCGATGTACAGCAAAAGCATATTTTGACATTTATTAGACCTGAATGTTTCCTTCTTTCCATGTTTCCTCTTTTATCTATACAAGTTTCACAGGAATCTGATTAGCGGCCAAACTCAGCCCTTACTGAACCTCATCCTTTTGGCCAAATCCTATTCTCAAAAATTCGCTGAAGGGCAGATGATTTTATAGTTTTCATGCAGTTGGAAAAACGGTTTTCCAGTGCATGAACCAAGTACCAAAACGTTAATACAAAATGGCATTTAATAACTGGATAACCAGACTGAGAAAGTTCGTAGAGGTGCATGGGGAGAAGATTAAGGGATGCACAGATACTGTTCACTAACAAAGAACTTTGTTCTATAGCGTACTAATATTCATAACTTTTTGAATATCCATCATATTTCATTCAGCGTACAAAAACAAACAATTGAATGAAAACTTAATTCAAGTACTCTTAATATTTTCAAGTGCTATTCCAGTACATTTTGGAACCAACCCCAAATTCGCATGGTAAAGTAATCACACAACGATATCACAGGCCTAGTTACATCTAATTTTTTTTAGTCCATCTGAAAATGCAAGCATACTGAAAGACAACTTCAGACATGATGCAAAAGAACCAGTCATGTTTTATTCTCTTACCATCATCTACTCATCACCACCATGAAAATCTGCATAATATAACTGCAAATAGTTGCCAAGTTTATAATTAAACATGAGGCAAAAGATTATGCAAACCCTGGACCACAACTATGGCCTCCAGTGTTCACAAACTCATTCAAGACCATGATGACAAGAGCTTACATACCAAATCTGAACAAGATAAGGGTTCCACAGACTTCTCAAGTTTTTCAGGTTTTTATATCTCCACAGGTACATATCATAGTTTTAAGCTGTATTCCTTATATCACACTCAGCAATTTAATAAAAGTGGTTCTCTTCATTTTCTACAATTTGATTCAAACATGCAATTTGCAGAAGCTATTTCCAAAGAAAAGCAAGCTATTCCTCCACTTCCAAATATGGTATTGGTTTCTTCCCATTATCTTATCATTGCTGAATAAAAAATTCTATCTGAAAACATAAGTGCATAAATAAAATCATTTACAAAAATTATAAGGCATGAAAACAAGTTTGGTACTAAATAAATGTGGCATCTAGAAATGAACAGTGTCTGAAAACATTTTTAACAAATCATTTAAAAAGTGATTTTTCAGAATATGTGCTCACCTTATTCCCCTGAACGACAGCAGACTCTGGAAGTACATTGCAAGTTTTGACATCCATTGGCACTGTCAAGGTAGGGACCATCAAGTATGTTATCACAATAGAACAAGTGCTCTGGACCAAGCCTAATACAGCGGCTAACAAACTCATCCAGTCCTCCACCAGTTATTTTCATACAGCCAGACAGGTCAAGATGCACCAGGTATGGCAACCCTCCACTCCCTGACAGGCTCCTGGTTATATGACAGGTAAAGTCATCAATAAAATTAACTGATTTTAGTACGAGTCTTCCCCTACCTTTTCTCAATAAAGACAGGTTTAAAGATAACGTCTAGTTTTGAAGAAAGACAATTACAAATTCCTTACCAGTCATACTTTTCCTGATTGAAAACTACCTTTAAATTTTCTGCAAACAATGGGAGAAGTATGAACAACTTCTTATTAATAGCTCTCTGTTGCAGTTTTGTTATCATTTTAGTGAGTCACGATAGCTCTATGGGTAGAGTCTCATAATCATAATTCAAGGGTTGTGTGATTGATGTCCACCCAGACCAACCTGGGTCAGCTTTCTTTGTGTGTCCTTGGGAAAGGCACCTAACTACTATTTCCTCAGCATAATATAACTGATAATGTTTTAAAAGTGCAATTAAAACCAATAAAAAAAAACTGTTCCTGAAATATTTTCATGATAATAAGAAGAGACCTAGTGGATCTGAGATGACTCATCATCTGATATCTGCCTAATATACAAAAGCAAGTGCAGCTGGGCAAGAACTCTCCGAGCTTACCCAATCACTATATGTTAGAAATATTAGTGTGCTGCCTCACAAATCCAGCTCTACTAAAAGACAAAAATCATCTTTTTCTATCTTGTATAGACAAATGGCAATAACTCTTGCCCATTACTTCCCCTTGCCACCACCAGGTGTCGCCAGTTTTTTAGCTGAGCAATATACTAACATCGATGCTCACATGGCAGGGTGGTTGGTAGGGTGTTTAAGTAATGTGATTGGGTTAAGTATTCCTGGAGAAACACAATTTACTTAAAGATTTGCTTTCTCCTTCAAATACATTCTCTATTCACATTTTATTAGGAGAATAGGTAACAGGAGGAAATGCTGAGCAAATGACCTCTACCTCAGGTATCCTTCTAGGGACTGATGGCATGCAAACAATAACCCGATCTAATTACATAAGCAACACAGCCTAGTGTCACTTGATCTGTGAACCCTATATATGGTTAAGAAGATAATTACTGAAATCTCTTACTACAAAATTTCACTAGCAAATCCAGCAAAGCTTACAGGCTGTGTTGTTTTAATTGGGTCTAATGGTCATCTGGGCTACCACCAGACCTACCAGATTCAAGGTTTGCTTCTGCAAAGATAAATCTTTGTGATAAAAATTCAAGAAGGTTGACTCTGCATGCTATCCAATGGCTTCTGCTATAACTTGGATTGAAACATTAAGTTCAAACACAAGGCCCACAGACATGAGCTGTAATTTTTAATGGGGCGACTCGGATCTTGTGAGACCTCCAATAATGCTGAGCTTATAACCCATTTCAGCCATGAAGCAAGGGCTTGAGGAGGGGTATCCTGTTTCCTGACTTTCACCAGAAGAAAGAGTTATATGCAAGTGCCACAACTTGTCTGTGCATTTCAAGTAGTGCCCAAGTGCACAAACAGGATCTTGCATGGCTGCTGTTCTTGACCTATCTAAGGAAGAGAGTGAGCGAATGTCTAATCTTAGATTAACAACAGATGGTAATCTATTTCTGGTTAAAATGTCTGGTCGTGTTAACGAGGACCAATGAACCATCTGATCAGAACTGAAGATAGTACTGGTCAATGGAAAGGGCATGTAGCTTGTTCACCCTGTATGCTAAAGCTGTCAGGAAATGTTTTGTATGATAGTAACTCTTTTAGCAAAATGTGGGCTAAAGGCTCAAATTTATTTGAATGGAACCATGTTAAAAATCAGGATAGATTTCGTTTTGAAACAGAGTGAAGGATTTTGGTCAATTCAGATCAAAATTGGCTAAAAGATCTGTCTACCATGATGCCAAAATGGGTCTGATATCATGGAGTGGTAGCCTTGATAGTAATTGGGGCCAACTGTTTCTCTTTGAAGAGCTACTGAAAACATCAGCCAGTTGAGGGATTGAGGCACTCAGAGGGACAACGTTATTGATATGGCACCACTCCTTGAAAACATGCTACTATCCTTCATAAGCTTTCAGACTGAAGGGCCTTCTTGCTTTTGAGAGTCTCGCCACAATCGAAGGTTTAAATTGTTTGTCTCACAAAAGCCAAGCGTGAAGAAGTAGACAGTCCAGGCAGGGATGGAACACCTGTTACCATCATTGTTTAAGAAAATCTGAGTAAGGTAGAATCTTCATGGGCAGATCTAGTGCTAGATCAAGTAGATCGCTAACCCAGGACTTGTCCCATCTGAGAGGGGCTATCAGAATCATACTGCTTTTCTAACCCTGTAACTTCTGGATTATTTTTAGTATCAAGACCATGAGGGGGTAGGCAAATGCCCAAAATCTCTCCCAACTGATTGAAAGAGGGTCCATGGCCCAAGATTCTGGGTCTGGAACTGGAAAAACATACATTGGGAACTTGTGATTCCACCTTGTTGCAAAAAGATCATCATCAAACACCCCCAAATTGCACAGATCTGAGTCAAGACGATTGATGGACAGACCACACTGTGTGAAGGACCTGACCTTACCTGGTTAGTGTCAGTCAAAATACTTAAGTGCAAGGTCTTGATCACAGCCATCATTTCTAAAAGGTTGATGTTGAGAGGCTGTTCCCCTGGTTCCCATGTGCCACTGACAGTAGTGAAGTCAGGCAACAGCTGGGCACCACAAGTATTCATACTGGCATCAGTACATACCATTATTTCTGCTTGGGGCTTCTCCAACATGATCCCCAAGGCAGCCAACCTGGGCTGCACCACTGACGCAGGAATGATCATATCTTGGGTGTGATCATGATTGTTTGATCAAGGTGACTTGAAAACAGGCACCATTGTGCTAGCAAAGTCATCTGTATGGGACGCATAAAAAGACAGCCAAGCGGGATCAAGTCTACTGCCACAATAAATAATCCGAGGAGTTGCAAGAACTCTCTAGCTGAATCCTGTCAGAAATGGACTTGAGTAACACAAACCTGATGTGAACATGAAGAAACCATATCAGATTCAGGTTGGTGATAAACTCCATACCCAGATGGACAAAAAGCTGGAATGGATGGAGATCAGACTTTCCCCAGTTCATTTGAAGCCTCGATGATTTATAAGTGAGAAGATCGTTTCTGCCCTAGAGTAGAATAGAACTTATAAGTTTCTGAAGGATGTCATCCAGGTATGCTGCCGTTGTTGTAAATGAAGTTGATCAGAACTGGGTGAAGACACAATCCTTAACCTTGGTAAAAACCTGAGGTCTGATGTTGAGGCCAAAGAGAAGGACTTTTAACTGATAAACCACTGTCATGGTAAGCAAACGGTGACATTTCTGTAATGTGGGGTGGATAAGGACATGAAAATATGTGTCAGTCAGATCAAGACTGACGGCATACTTGTCCTATCAGATGGAGAAATGGATTGATGTCGCTGTTTCCATCTTGAATTTCTGTAGTGAAACAAACTGGTTGAGGCAACTCCGGCTGATGATCAGTCTTAACTTGCTGTTGCCTTACAAATAAGAAACAGCCTTGACTAAAACCCATGGGGGGTAGGATACATGAAATCTGAAGCCCCTCCGAAATGAACTGTATCACCCAACTGGTCCAGTGGAATAGGGTAATCCAGTGAGCCTGAAACTGAAGCAGGTGGCTGCCAACAGGTAGGTTGTCTGCGGGTGGTGGGGAAGGTAGGTCAATGTCAATGTCTAGAGTTAGGAGGCGTGAAGGCAGAGAAACATGGTTCCTTGCTGCCTCTGTATGATTGCCTCCTGGCTTGGTTAGATTGTTGTCTCCTGGCATTGTGCTGGGATCTATATTGCACATCTGACTGAAAAGATCCCTTGTCCCTAGTCCGCTAATCATCCCTCTGCAGTGGAGGAGGCTGACTGTTTCAAAATGCCTGTGTGGGTTGAGTGAGGAGTTGGAGGGGCAGTTCCTAAGTTGCCTGACTCTAAACTTCTTCAGTTTTTCCTCAAAAGAGTATGAGTGACCCAAACAGGGTCATCTGTAAAGCCATGATATGATGGGGGTTGAGTGACATGGACTGCAGACGTGCATCAGGTCGTATCAGATTGAAGATGGCCGAAGCAGTCAACACATTGGCCTTTAAATCTAAAATTGAAGATGTTGTGACCATGTTCTGGACTAGTTTGGATGTGGCATGGAACACACATGTGACCTGCTGCTAGATTTTTTTTTTGTCAAGGGAAGGGAGAACAGTGCTGAAGGCATCTGAGTGAGTGTTATACCAGTGAAATGAGAACATCTCTGGTACTTGGCTTCCTGGAAAGAAAGCCTTAGAATTCCCTGAGTCAGCAATTCTACCTGACGGTTGGTCACTGATCTCCTTAATTTCAGCCAACTGGGGAAGGAGCCGAAAGGATGGCATCTCTTCCTCCTGGTAGAAATCTACTGATGCTTTAGCTTTATAATCTTGAGTAAGAGGTGGAGGGAATTCTGAAGTTGCCAACACCCTTTAAATGTCCTTGACTATAGTCTTGAGGTTAAATTCAGTCTGTTCCATGATCAGATCTGAGAATGGCTGATTTGTAGGAGCATCATCACACTCTTCATGTGTCGAGTCCTAACCTGGTTCCGCTTGCAGCTCTAGATAAGCCATACCAGGTGTCATCAATGACTCAATTCTGTCCTCTTTGAAAACTCTCCCATGTGGATAAGTAGTGAACATATGAAGTCTGGCACTGCTGAACAGCTTGCTGGTTTGCCTGGCATATGGTCAGCCTGGATGCTAGCGGTATAGAAGACGGTCTGGGTATCACCAGTACTGTCCACTCCAAGAGCCTGGCTGGACAGACAGATTTCTCACTAAAATCTCTGTCTTAATAAGGGTATGTCACTGACAGTGTGGCTACATGGATGGATCTATCATAAAGATCCCTGTAAATCCTAGTTGGCTTGATCATTTGATCAAAAAAGTCTCCATGCTGGGATAGTTGGAAAGCTATCACTGAGACAAAAAATAGAAAACAGAATATAAATTAGTAGCTCAGCATGTTACTAACTCGCTAATATCACCCCTGTTACTTACGGAGTAATCAAAATTAGTGTCGTGTTTTGATGCCTTCTAGACTATTCTTTGAACTTGTTTGTGTACATGTGTGATTTGAATTTTTAACGTAGCTTTACAACATTTTCAGCCATATTTCTACTATGTCTGGCAGTTTATAGTGATGTCTAGCACTGGGGCATCATTCCACAGACATGTAGCATCATGTTCCACCCAGTCACATTATCCTGACACCAGGCCGACCAGTCCTAACACTAACCTTTAAATGCTCAGTGCCAAGCAATGGAGCTGCTAGTACCATTTATATAAATCTTTGGTATGACTCAGCTGGGGTTTGAACCTGTGACCTCCAGCATCTGAGGCAGATGCTCTTATCACTTTGGCCACCAGAGCAGTGTTGCACTTACGCATTTCATGAATTCAGTTAACATTTCTATTGAAATGACACATGAAGAGAAAACAAAGCATAAATTAGCAATTCAGCATGTTACTAACTCTCTAAACCATCTCCATTACTAATGGAATATGCAAAAATAGTGTCACGCCAACTCATAAATGACAACATGAGGTCAATGATAGAATGGTGTAACATGGTGTTAAATAGATGAAGTCCATAAGGGTTACAAAGTCACTAAAATCTGGCAGAAACTGTAACAATAATGTATACACAACACCTGGAGAAGAATTACTGTCCAAAACAATAAATCCAAAATTAAGGGTTGTTTTGGGTGGTCTAATTTGAACACTAAGATGGCTTGGATTGTCAGAGTTAAAATGTATGATGTTATCAGCACAGCAACAAAGCTGAAAAAAAAGTAGCAACACCTGGCGGTAGCAAGGGAAAGCAATAGACAAGAGTTATTGCTCTTTGTCTATATGACACAGACAGAAAAGATTATTTTTGTCTTTTAGCAGGGCTGGACTTATGAGGTAGCAGGCTAATGTTCCTAATGTAATGTGATTTTGGAACATATTTAAAGGAGAAATCAAGTCAGTAGCAGAGCTGCCAAAGCCTTCTCAGTAAGGCAGCTGATTTTTTCCCTTAAGTTGGACCCATTTCAGTCAGGTGTAACAAAACTATCATGTACCGCTATTGTCAATCTGGAAAACATGCAGTTAAAAGTCCAAAAGAATGATTCAAGACTTATGCAACGATGGAAAGCAATGTTTTCAACTCAAAAGTGTGAAAAGTTGATTTTAACCTTAATTACCTCATGTATACTTTCACAAACTGCTCAATGGCTTCTTGACATCTCTCATCCTGACCTAAATCCTTTAAAGAAAAAAATTACTTTGGCCATGGTGATGGCAGTTGTCTTTCCCACCATGTGACTTACTCAAATCAATACATTATGTTCATTAAACGTGATTGTTGCCCTTCCTGACTCTTCCCCCAAAAGTCTGAGTATTCCCTTTTATTCTTCTGTACTATTAAAACTTTTTAAGAAGTTTATTGTCCCTTTCTTCCTGATATGTTGCTTATCAGATGCTTTATTAAAAAAAAATGCAACAGCTTGATCATGCAGTTTTGCATCACAAAATGTGTGCAGTCTAAAGCGTTGAAGGTACTCCAGTAAAGTTAGCCTGGTTCCCTGACCAATTCCACCACATCTAATACAAAACCTGTAACTGAATAAAAACCAGACAAGCCAGTATCTGGATTTTAAAATAAAGATATAAAAATAATCACTATAACATTTACTTCTGGAAAAATACAACATCTCTAAGTGATGTAACCTTGTAAGACATCAAATGGTAGTCAACTAAACATATAAAATTAACATAAAAATGAAACAAGTCTACAAACACCTAAAGCAGTCTAATTATTAGCAAATAAATATCTCACTGCCATTTCTAGCCAGTCTGTTTTAATTTCAACTTTACAGGATCACTGTTTTAAATGTCTCAATACATTAGAACTATCATTCTTATTATATTTTTAGCAAGTTGCTAAATATGTCACTGCATATTTCTTGAGGAAAATTAACATGTCCTCAATGTCTGAACTCAACACAGCCCTCTGTGTGGTAACAATGTCTCCTGCTGTACTAGAGATTCTCCAAAGCACGGAAATTGCAGGAATGCATAGTCTTTTCCTGGCTACTTGCGCAATGAGTGGAAACTTGTACTATTGAGCTTTCTACCATTTCAAAGGATCCTCATCCAACATTATTAGAGATTCATTCCTGAACAAGTCAACCTCATGTTTCACTCTTTGAAGTCTGGACTGAGTACTATACATTTAGTGTCATTAGGAACATGACATAACCATCTGAGGCAAAGCGAAGTTTATAAATTATTATTTTTAACTGGAAAAATATCCCGTTTTTGACTTGCCCCCCCCCTCCCCCCCTTTAAATTTTGCCTGAATACCACATCACATTGATACGATTTCATTTAGGACTAACTAAACATCTTAAAAATCTTTAGTCATTTCTGGTGAAAAACCCATGTCAATGCGACTTTCCGTTCAGGTGGATTTAAAGATAGCTGCCATGGTGACCATATTGGACATCAGATTGGCACCATTTTCATTCAGCACCAACTAAGCAACATAATAAGTCTTCGAGTGAACACCCTTTGATATGACCATCATTCAGGAAGAGTAGCAATAACAGGATTTTCAAGATGAACCACATGGTGGCCATATTAGACATCAGACACCGACCATTTGCATTTTAGGTCTAAACAGACATCATAAGAAGTCTTCTGGTGAAAACCCTCTGTCCATGACTTTCCATTCAGGAGAAATTATCAAATATAATAACAAGATTTCTGCCATGGTTGCCATATTGGACACAAGATTAGTATCATTTTCACAGGACCAACTAGACATGAAAAGAAGTCATTTAGTGAAAACCTATTTTGATATGAAAATGATCCATTCAGAAGTAGTGATGATAAGATTTTCAAAATGGCTGTTGTGATGAATATATTGGTTGTCCAACTGGCATATTTTCATTTATGATCAACTAGCAACTCACAACAAAAAAAAGAAGATTCATGGATTTGTTATTTAGTGATGACTACCGTATCTGGTAACAAATCAACATCATGTTTTAAAATCTGAAAGGTTTTCCATGTTAGGACACTCCCTGTCAAGTCTGGTTTAAAAACAGTTAATCTGCCTGAAAAAGAAACAATTTTAAGTTTTTCCAATTTCCGTTACCTGTGCCCAATACTTCAGAGTGAACAAGAACCATTTTTATAAAACTGAAAAGTCTTGATGAGATGATGCTGACAAGTTCATTTAATTAAGTCAACAATGGACAACACAATGGATGCAAGTGCCACACTGTAAATTCATTGGAACTTATAGTCATGTCAGTTAAAAGTCAGGTTGATAATGGACAACACAATGGATGCAATGTCACACCATAAAGTTCGCTCACCTGGCCTTAAGTTCATGTCAATTAAAACTTACCAAAGCTATTTCCTTGCAATAAATTCACAATAAATTAAAACCCAATTTAATTTTTTAGACACTGTCAACCTTACTTCTACCATTCTGAATAATCTTTCCAAAGCCGATTCTGAAATTGTTTCATAAATTCTAAATTCGTTTATTTTTAAACTAAAAAATTCCTATTCATAAATGGCTCTAAGTTTACCCAAAATATCTTGTTAAAATAATAAATTTTTGAAAATATAGATAATTACAATAAATTATTTTCCAATTAATACATCACTGTTGGTAATGAAACCAGTTCATTTACATACATAAAAAATATACATTATTATTCTGTATAGTACCTCCTGTGTAGCGACAAGCAATAAAATGTCAGTTTAGAATTTTCTCTCAAGGAAAAGTGATAGTTTAAAGCTTCATGATTGTTCAATGTGTCATGGAGGCATAGGGGCAATTTTATTACTGTAAAATTGTCAGAAAACTCAGAAATCTTTCAGGCCAATCAGATGATCTATACTGCATAAATTATGTGACTATCTTCGCATACACTGGCATGTGATTAAAAAATAAAATACAGTGAAACAAGGTCTTTGAAGGGATATGTCTAGGAATTTCTCTGAGGATCCCTATTCCTGTCATTCTGTGAAAAAGTGAATTAACATGTCCACTGGAAAGTGCATTTCTACACAGAACAGAAGGACAGTAGTGGTACATTAAGTGATCAATGAAAAGTTAGTTCAACACATGTGCACAGGAAGTCTAGTCTTCATACTTTGAAGATTATTAAGCTGAGTGAAAGTGTTACAAAAAAGATCCTTGACCAAAAGATGTCATTATACTGCATAAGGCAAAAAGCTACATTTTTATTCTGCTGTAGCATATACATAGTTGTCCTAGCTTATATAAATGTACAGTTCCCCACAATGTAATTAATTTGACAAAGAGTAAATTACTGCGACTAAATAGGTTTCAGAATTTGGGATAAGTTTCTGAAATGTTCTTTCTCAACAGCAAAGACAAATTCCCAAGTCAAGCTGAATTGTTTGATAACTTTTCACGTTTCATTAAATATTATCACAATTAAACAAAAGCTTAATATACTTCATATGACTGAATGGTAAATAGGACTAGTCATTGTGCCTATATCTGGGAAACATGATTGCACTGTTTACTCATGACAAATTCTTTACCATATCAAACAACATTTATCAATAATATACTTCATTAAAATTTTCATGTTATATCTGAAAACACCATAAACTTGACTGGAGAATCAAGATATTCAATCTAATGGGGTGACATGACTGTACCACCACTATATGCTTTGCATGTCTTGGTTGTATTAAATCTAAATAAATTTTGTTTATTACATTCAAAAATACAATCTGATGTTTAATATCTGCATTACCAGGAGGATATACATAATGTTATACAGGGGTTTTTCAATCCAATCCAAATTTATACTTCTTTTCTTGCTGATTAACAAAACTTAGTATAATTCTATGTATCAAAATAGCTTTTGGTCAGAAAGCATTAATAGTACTTAAATTTGAGTCTGAACGTCTCTGTGGGTGTCTGCTAGGTGATGGGTTCAAAAAAAAAAAAGAGGCCCCAAAGTCCCAATTGATTGAGAGTTAAAAATTACCCCTGCAATCTTGGGAACTGACAGCTTTCCAACCCACTGACCTAATCCCTGGTGTGTGAAATTAGCAGTTTCCTAACAACAATTTACATGTCAGACATAGTCATATTACAGACATCATGGTGCAGTTTGCAGTTCAGACATAGTCATGTTAGATACATCTTGGTGCAATTTACAGGTAAGACACTGTCATATTTGCTACATCTTTGTGCAGCATACATGTCATAGTCATATTAGATACATTACGGTACAGCTTACATGTTACACCATCATATTACATAGCTGCCAACCCTCCAGGCTCACAATTAAGGAAAATAGGGATAAAAATTAGTGAATTTTGACATGAATTTGTGAAGCGATCTTCGAGTCTGGGAATATTTGTCGGAACAAATGTTTAGCATGGGATCCAGCTGATAAAGATTGATTGTGTTCAACAAGAAAACTCACAATGTTTCAGCACTGGTAGCTTGCAGGTTTTCTGTCGATGGCTTAAAATATTCCAGAGCTGAAATCTGCCAGAGTTCTTAATTTTCCCAACCTCTGTGTACTTTTTGCTACCAATGTGCTTCCTCACATCATCTCTTCCACCATGCCCAATGCTAAAATTTGTGGCACACTATGTGCAAAAAAGCATGATGTATATCAGTGTTTGATGACTGAATGCACAGCCAATTTTTGGTATATTCCAAACTAAACTTCACTTTTTATGCAATACATTTCTTTTTCCTTGGTAGTGAAGGCATTTTCAATATTGATGCCGAACGGTAATTCAAATCAGTGCTGGCGGCACATGCGTGTAGCAAAATTCCAGTTAGGCCCCAGTTTCTCTCAAAAGCATTTGTAAAACTACTCTTATACACATAAATTAAAATATGCTAAAATGCTTGCTACCAGGCCAACTGTATCAATCGGCTGTAGTTTTCTAATAATATTGTAACCAGCAATACCGGACTGTTTCGGCAACAGCCGATATCATGACTAGCACTTAATGGGAAACTGGTTATTTTATTAAAGATTTAAAATAATTGAGAATTGGGGAATTCGTGATTTTTTGCATGCACCGTGAATCTGTAAATCACTGAAAAAGTTGTGAAATTCACGCCAAAATTGTGAGGGTTGGCAGCTATGATATTAGATACATTATGGTACAGTTTACATGTCACAGTCATATTAGATACATCTTGGTGCAATTTACAGGTAAGACATGCACATATTGGATACATCATACTGCTGTTTAAATGTCATAAATAGACATATTAGATACATTAAGGTACAATTGACATGTTAGTCATTTTAGATAATAATGGTGTGTTTTCTGACTATGACTAACCTATAAACAGTACCCTGATTTATCTAAGATGGCTCCAATGTATCTGAAGAACTCCAAACTTCAACACAAATTCTTCAATCACTGCCATCAAAAATGTTGATACATATGCCTCACTACTAGTTAATGCTAGTGAGAGTGAGAACAATCAATACCTCAGTCCCTCATCTGTAATCTGGAAACAACCAGAGAGACTGAGAAACTCCAGGGAACAATCACATGGCTGTCCTTTATCAAGTCTTTGTGGCACAGTTTGAGAACCGTATTCTGTCCTTGGTTCTCTTCCACTGTTAGTCTTTTTCAAAGCATCACACATGGGTTTTGTGTGACAACATGAAGACCTTTCAATAACACAGCAACATTTTCTACCAGAAGTACTGTTATCGACCATGTCACAGGATGGTAAATTGTTCAAAATGTCTTGCACCATCCTGTTGGACAATCTTGACAATGTATGTATCTGGCAGTATCAAGGCCTTCCCCGGCAGGCAAGGATGTCCAACTTAAGTGAAAGCCTGCTTCACTGGAGAAATTTCTTACTGTCTTGCCAGGTACAGATGCCATATCTTCCAAATGAAAATGTGTATCTTGCTCTTCTTTGGCATTCATTTTCTCACTAATTACTGCATTTGGTACACAATTTTCAATATCAATCTCCTTTTGTTTAACATTGTTTTTATTCAAACTCTCTGATCTAATTACAGTGCTGGAACAGTGACTTGATGGACTATTCTCATAACTGGTTACACACAGCTCTAGTGCTGTGTCATCATTATCCAATAATTCTTTTCCTGGTGCTATGGGGTGCTTTGTATCTAATGAATCAATCTCATCCTGGTGTTTTTGTATTTTCTCACTCTTCCAGTACTCAAATTTGTCGTGATCATTATTGGTACTTTCTTCTGACAGTTCCACTACAGGATGATGCTGTTGAGATTTACTGTCATACTGTCTCTCACTGTCAGACACTTCAGAGTGACCAGATTTAGGATTAGTTGCACCATATGAATAAGCAAGTCTCTTCAGAGTTCTGTCTGTGATGTACAGGCATCCAGACAAGTCTAGGTGGTGAAGTTTGCATCCACCTTTTCTTTGTTCTAAGCTGAAATAGAAATTGTGTTCAATTTAAATTTAACTCTTATCTCTAGTATTCAAAAGAACTCATCTTTACCTGACCTGTGCTTCAAAAGATAACATGTGTTATCTGTCAAAAGCCCAAAAAGTTACAAGTTTGAAAATATAAAGAAACAACAGCATTGGGAATACATGCCTGCCCCATGTTTAACAGTCCTGTAAGTTGGCACTAGCAGGACTTAGTTAACTCTAATGATTACTGACAAATGGACCTTGATGACACTAACCTTTGGTCAAGACATGCAGTCTTGAAATAAATTTACTTTGCAGAAACGATGTCCTTAATCAGACTTTATATGACCCTAGCCTCTGACTTTCAGACCTCAAATCTAGAGTTTTATTTCTTGCCCTAAGTCCAAGCTATCCATAAAGCTTGGTCAAGGAACTTACTGCAGATCAAATGTTGTGCAAAAGCAATTTTTTAAACCTTTGGACAACAAAATAAATAGGACTCCTTTCTTAAGTGGAGGCCTTTAACTAACTTTGACATCAGTGTGTGGTCCAGAAATTTTCTTTCCCTATTATCACAAAACAATGTTTCTTTTTCAGTCACAATAAACTTGGATAGACTTGCAGTTTTCTTGAGGTTTGTCGTGACTTCATTTCCAAGCTTTATGCTAAGCACAGCACAGTGTGTGTGTGTGTGCGTGCGTGTGCGTGCGTGCGTGCGATTTGGATTTTTAACGTAGCTTTAGCAATTTTTCAGTCATATCGCTACGATGTCTGCAATGTGGTAGTTTATAGTGATGTCCAGCACTGGGGCATCATGCCGCAGACACATAGCATGATGTCCCATGCAGTCACATTATCTTGACACCAGGCTGACCAGTCCTAACACCAACCTCTTAATGCTGAGCATCAAGTGAGACAGCTGTTAGTACCATTTTTATGAGTCTTTGGTATGACTCGGCTGGGGGTTCAATCTCGCCACTTTCCACATCTGAGGCGGACGCTCTAACCACCAGGCCACCAGAGCGAACAGCACATTGGTATTTAGTCACCAAAAACATGCTTCAAAACACAATGTTGATATAATACAGTATTACTTGGTTTTAAAATACAGTCCTACCCGTTTATGTCGACATTCTTGGGCCCGAGGAAATATTGTCGACATAGGCAGATGTCGAGATAAGTGTTGGGGGGGGGTACTGAAAAAAAGATACAAGTTAAATTCGTCAGTAAGGGGTGACCTGTCGTCAGTGGGTAGCATTTAAACTTTGAGAAACCAAACAATGCAAATTTTGATTACATGAAGACAAAACCAGTGTCAAATACACTTGTATATTGACAAATTACATTTTGGTTACCTTTGTGTAATAAAATCCACAATAAAATATTGCATCGGTCACATCCTGATATGAAAAACATTCACTACGATTATTCAATGTCAGCATAAGCACATGGTTGCATAGTTGTTATTTACACGCTTGGAGTACATGTACTTAAATTGGCCTAGATTTTGGTCAGTCAATTCCCATCTTACTGAGGCTACCAAGGGGATGGGGCTATTCACAGGGAAATGAAAACCTGTCAACAAGTTGGTTTCAACAGTACGTGTATTTAGTTATAGAAGTCATTGTGAAAAGTAAATAAAAGCGAACAAGAGATATGCGGCTGATATGATTAATGAAGGCATAATATTGTATACATTGACACATGCTAATGAGGTATTAAATGAAAATGATTCTTATAATACAATATTGTAACAATGTCTGCTCAATACATTTAAAATTTTTCAGAGACATCTTTGCGAGATGTCCCACCCTCAACTTCCTTAACAGCCAGATATTTAGTTTCCAGAGACTGTAAATTTAATCTGCGTTTACACTGCCGTTGGTAGCCATTGTAAATATAAATAAAGTTAAAAAGGAAACTTTCACAGTGCAATAAACTTGTTTTAATCACTGATCACTTTGGAAAATGCAAGAATCAGATCAGATTTCATTGCTTTTATTTAAGTCGCCGCGAGAGGCCAACTTTATAGGACCAAACAAAAGCCTGTTTTTTTTTATCCGACCGCGACATTAAAGCCTGCCGGCAAGATCAACTAATTGTTGAGTAAAGTACAGGTCGGAACTGGCCGCTTGCCGACATAAATGATTAGGCGAGAAAATTAAAGCTTGGCGGCAAGATCAACTAATTGCTGAACAAAGTTTGGGTCGGAATTGGCAGCTGGTCGACATAAATGATAAGGCGGTAAAATTAAAGCCTGGCGGCAAGATCAACTAATTGTTGAAAAAAGAATGGGTCGGAACTGGCAGCTTGTCGACATAAATGATTAGAAAACAAAGGATTTGTTCAAGCTGGGACCAAGGGCTTCTGTCGACATGTAGGTTTATTTTTTTATCTCGACGTTGACATAAGCATGACAATTTTGGTAGTAATAGTAGACCAAGGGACCGGGACTTCGTTTTTTTGTCGAAATAGGCGGCTTGTCGACATAAGTGATGTCGACATAAGTGGGTAGGACTGTACACACTGTTTATTTGAGGTTAACATTTGCACACATTTTTGATGACTAAACACTAATGTCCCGGGTAAGTATGTGAAGCTATTAACATCTGACTTTGATGATTATGGCTCACCTCAAGAAAGCTTTTAGATATTTCTACTAGCCCATGTAACATTACCACGCAGAAAATAATTTTACACTAAAGTGATGTTGACAAACAAATGCTGATCACTTTTCAAACACAAGATTTTAAACATCTTTTTATCTTGATATTTCTAAAATTTAACTTTTAACTGGCACTATATAAACAGTATTGTGCTGACATACCATGAAATCACATACCATGAAATCACATACATACATATATTCTGTGACAGTTCATAAACGACAAAAAATATTGAAAAACATATTAATTAGTTTAGTTTGTGGGTTTTCTTTGTATTTAAATCATTGTTCTTAAAATCAGCTTATTAAGTCAAGATGAGCCTCATTTGTTCGAAGGATGTGACACTCACAGGCATATTTAACATCAATTTTACAATTTTAGCATGAACAGTGCCACAGAAATGAGCATAAAACATAAAATTTAACCCAAGTCAGTGAATCATAAAATATGAGGTATAATGACCTGCTATTTAATGAAGGTGTAGTGTTCATCAAGATATATCCCCTCGCCATGTTTCATGGTTATGGATAGGACACTATGTATACAACATGCAAAGAAACCTATGCAGTCATGAGCTAAATGCAAATTTTTAACATAGGCCAATAAAATGTCAAATGTAGGTCACTGACCTTGTTTTTTACAGGTGGGATACTGCTACAGATCAGAAAAAGGCAAACATGTAAACAAAACAGGAAAACTGAAGCGGTATTAAAATTGCTACAAGATCTGGCAAAAGCTTTAATATAAACTATGGTAAGAAGAATGCAAAGGAAATGGCCCTTGTATCACTCAATTAATGCCAGGCGATATGTAGAGAGATGATTTTGAGAACTCTAATGAATTTAAATGGCTGGCCTGAGAATGAAGCAGATGATGGCTGTTGACAGTCCTGTCAGACCGATTAAGGTGTAAAATTAACAAATAAGCTT
Organism: Megalonaias nervosa; assembly: GCA_016617855.1. NCBI lineage: Eukaryota > Metazoa > Mollusca > Bivalvia > Unionida > Unionidae > Megalonaias > Megalonaias nervosa. The sequence goes on along the minus strand of JAECUM010004451.1, from coordinate 83,225 downwards.
ATGCTTTTTTTTTATATAATTACTCCTTAACATGCCTTAACTAAAACCTTCACATTTTGTAATCTTCTGCCGTTAATTCCATATTCAATGGCTGTCCGCTCTCAAAGTCATAGGTAGCCAAATCATTAAGGCCTGGCAACAGAAAATTTTAAACAGTTACTAAAATTTTTGTGAAGGTCCCCTACATCTACTTTTGAAAGTTTGATAGTTACTTGGGGCACAGAATTTAGTCGTTTACATGTCTCTCAAATGATTCTTTACTAAGCCCATATATAAATTAAAAAATTTTTAAGTGGCTTTTCTTTTTTCTTCATAAGAGCAATTTAGGTAGAGTGTGATAGGATTTTGGACTTCATAATATCTGATTCATTGGTAAAGCAAAGCATGACATGTACCTGGCCTAAAAGCAACTACTCTTGGGCAACTGATTTTGACTGCTTTAAGTATCGTGCTGAAGATAACCTGTCTGGGAAACATGCGAGCTAACAGGAAACAATTGTTTTCTTCTCAAATAAGTGTAGTTTCTAAATAGGTTGTTGGTGCAACTATGCATTAATTCCAGCAACTAATGTGTCTTTCACACTGTGGTCAGTGATAAAAATTTTACATTGATGAAACTTGGCCATGCTGTCTCCTGTTCATAAACTTCCAAGTATCTGGTGATCTTTTTTTCCCCATAAATTTGTACATGTGAACCTTTACTTTAGTTAATATCTTCAAATATATTACTGAAGAAAGGAAAAACAATTTGCATGCTTTACTAACCCTTTAAATGCCAAGTCTGTTATTCTTGTCTGGGTCAGATCAAGATATTCCATATTGGGACAAAGGGAAAAAATTCTGTATAACTGAAAGAAATATGGGAAATGTTACACATCTAAGCATGATGTCCCATCACAAAGGATTTGGTACATTTTATAGACATGCATTCAAGTAAATGTGAAGACAAAAAATAGAAATGTATTTATTTGGAAGTGGCCTATAGTGTCGCTGTTGTCCTTAAATCTGTCCATCCCCACACCTTGGTTAAATTTTGCACTTAGATCTCCAACAGTGTAACTCCCTCAGTCACACAATTTTGTATGTAAATGTATATTGGTGAATACCACACACGTATCAACCAAAAGTAGGTAAAAATGATCTAATTTTAATGCTACAGTAACTGGTCAAGTTTTGCGATTATTTCAGTGTCTCAGGCAATGCCCATCCATGATTTAGACTGATATTTAGATGCATTTGGATGTCATCTTTGCTAGCCAAGGTTCCAATAACCCTATCTACACTTTGGTGGATCGAACAGCTATGTCAGTGCTTTGTCCTAGCAACATCTATTGGATTTCATGTGTTGCCTCCCTTAGTATGTAATTCCAACTAACCAACAGCGTAGTGCATTGTACATCAGCCGAAAACAGTGGTGGCAACTGACCTAAAAAGGATACTTTGTAAGTTTAACATCCAAAGTATGACTATGTACCAGAGGGAAACCATTACATATCTATTTGAGTGAAAGGTATTTGTGCAAACATGGACCGGCACTGGAAAAGTGCTTATTTATCAGTCCATTCAAGTTGTGTGCTCCCTTTGTCTCGATCACGTAGGATTGGTGTTCAAATCTGAACAACTTAATTTTGAGCGGATGCGGTGGCATGCTCCCGCATCCAATGAAATTCACAGACCCGAAGTTCAGAAATATCTGCTTGATATGCCAAGGTGTAGATAAGGTTATCAGAACCTTGGCTAGCAAAGATGTTTGGATGTATGCAACAGCATCCTACCAAGATCAGGTGACTGACCTATAATTTACACTCCAGTGAGTGGCTAAGTTTGTGTCAAGGTCAGTTTCTCAGGCATTAATTGTCAGTCATACAACATGGTACATTTGATCTGGTGTTTAATGGCACAGCAACACAATAAGGTTACTTAGAGCCAAAGTGATAGAAGCAAAGTACCTTGTCCATGGATACTCCATAGCTGATCTAATGGAAGGCTTAAAACTTCTAGCCTTATCAGTCTCAAGCCTGGCATGTGCAGCAATGAATGAGTGTACAATTTGGATTTTTAACATAGCTTGAACAATTTTTCAGTCATATTGCAACAATGTCTGCAGTGTGGCAGTTTATAGTGATGTCTAGCACTGAAGCATCATGCCTCAAACACATAGCATCATGTCCCATCCAGTCACATTATCCTGACACCAGGCCAACCAGTCCTAACACTAACCTCTTAATGTTGAGCGCCTAGCAAGGCAGCTGTTAGTGCAGCGGCAATGAATGAATGAATACTTTTCTGTCATATTCATTTGTTTACCTATCAAGCTGAACTTAATGAATAACCAAATACCTTTCTGAAATATTCATTTACTTCCCTATCAAGCTGAACCGCATTTTGTAAATGAAACAAACAAATTGTGAACAATGCAACACTGTACAAGTTTATAAGGAACCAACTTCAAGCCTGTATATACCATCTGGAATTCAAATTCCAGCAAAAAGGTAATCATAATTAGAGCTGAGTACCAAGGAAAATATTGTACTGCAGTATTTTTCTGAACATACCACGATATGTACCACGGTACACTGCAATTATGTTAGGGACCAAGAATTCAATGCTCTTGGGCAGAGGCCTACCACATTTTTGTTTAATTTCCATCTGTCAATAGCTGAAAAACTACATCCAGTTCTGATTTATAGCAAAATAACACTATATTATATCCATGATATTAACTGGAAATAATATCATCTTGAGATAAAATAAAAGAAAATAGTTCACCTCAAAAGAAAATTACAGCCCACCCACCCCATTAAATGGCCAGAACCATATACATGTAGAAAATGAATTTGCTATGTGTATTTTAATTGTTGAACCAGTTGCAATCTAAAAGCTGTAACTAAAGTTGGATGATGATGCCAACAGTCTTCCTAGCTGCACTATTGATCTAATAGGCGGGAAAACTTTGATTGGGATGCCAACACCTGGGCAAGATATTTATTAGAGGGCCAGTAAACATAAAACACATTTACTCAACAAAAACAGAAAATAATTAGTGAACTTCAGAAATTATGTCATGATCATACAGAAAACAGGTACACTCCTGATAATTTTAGGATGATTCACACTCTTAATAAAGGAATACATATATATACTTAACATATTCACATACACTAGTAAATAACTAAGACATAACATTTTTTTAAAAATCCAGAATTCTTCAGCAAGTTGGTTTTGATCTGAAATTGTTTCACAACATTCCATTTTGCACTGCACTGAAGAAGGTATTTGTAGTTAAGTATAATTCCTTGGCCATAAGCTGATTACATGTTTCCCGCCAAAATATGCAATTCCGTGGTCTTTAAGTCCCAATCCATTGCTGGTTGTTTAAGCTAGCAATTTCTTTGCATAAATGGTAAAAGTTAAATGAAGTTGCTGGACCATGAAGATTAGATGACAGTGACTTGCTTTAAGTTGATATGTGTCATACTCACAAAAACACGTCTGCATAAAAACTGCATGGGTCTAGGACTTACAATATCTAAGAAACTGACCTATAAGCAAAATTTAACCAAGGTGTGATGGATGGAAGGACAAGCATGAGGGCAAGGGTAATACTATATGCACTTTCCACATTCATGGTAGGGCATAAAAAGAAAAAAAATATGAAAACACACACTAAAATATAGCAAGCTGTGAAATAAAAGTTTTCTTCTTTCAGATATCTGTGTTCTAAAGTACCTTCAGTTGCAAAGCAGAGATATCAAGACCAATGTAAAAGTAATGAAAACATCATGTAAAACTAGTGTAAACACAATGTAAACTAATATGTATTCAAATAACATCTGAATTAATTATACTGCATGGTTAATATCAATTGATAGGAAAAGTTCCATCTTGGTGGGGAAAAATGCATAAAGTAATCATAATCATTATCATTCTAAGCATCATCTTCATTATGATATCTGCATCACCATCATCATCTTCATTATGTTAACATCATCACCACAATCATCACTGAACTACTGACAATGAACTCAACTTACTATTCCATTGGACAGTCCTTTGCTGTAGGCAAAACTGCAAGTCCTGATAAAGCTGCCAACCCGAGGAACAAGGTACTTTATCATATCTGTAAGGATCTGGGACTCATGGCGCACCTGTGAAAATACATTAACTGTGTAATGCTCATGAATAAATTCAAAGTTCATCCATACAAAAGTATTCAATTTAAATTCTGTTAATATCATGACTGAATTATATTCATGTGAAGTATATATGTGTATCATTTGTCAATTAGTACCCAGAATGAATGAAGATTGATTGGCAGTTTACTTGCTAATATTAGTAAAATAATCAATAATCTAGTCTTATGTGGACAATAATACTGGATATATCTGGAGGTAAATTATGAGGGTATACACAATTATATATAAGGATACTAAACTGATACATCTGGACATGTGCTACATGGTCTATTATTGAAATGAAAATTTAGGAGGGATATTCCCTCCCACCATTTGAATTTTTTCTGAAAATGGGAGGAATTTAATGAATAAAAGCAGGGATTGAAAATATGATGCACAATTTCACATGCATTTTGTTACCTTTTGGCACAACTGTTTAAAAACTAGAAGGAATCCCATGATTGTGTATCCTAGAGCACACCCATAAGTTATTTCTCTCTGAAAAAAAATGCTGAGGTGTAGTATTTTATGGTCTAGCATTATGAATACCTGATAAGCCCAGCTGTCTTCTTGCCTCTCCTCAATCCCTTCTGACTCATCTATATCAGCATCTTCATCTAACCTCTTGACCATCAGAAAATCCATTACATTTTCCTCCTCCTCCTCCTCTTCAACATTGTCCCCCAAATGGTAATTCCAGTGCCCTGTATATCAGTTGCAAATGCACAACTTTATAATGACATAATTATGTGGAGAAGTAGTAATTTTTATGCAAACTTTTACTATACCATAAAAACTGTTGTAGTCATTTATTTTCATGGGGTACTAATTATCGTGCTTTTGCAGCAAATGACATATTCACTGGTACTAAATTCATGGATAAGGGACATCAACCTATGGTTTCTACATAACAATTGTGACTTTTGGAGTCTTTAAATTTATGGTTTGTGGGACCATGAAATCAAAGAAAATTGGTTTTCCATAAATAATAGTGAATCACAGTAAATAAAATATTAAAACCTCGATTCAAAAAAATTTTCACTTAAATTCTCAATAAGCATACATGGTAATTGTCAAACATTAAACTTTACAGAGAATATGCGTAGACAATCTACCATTTCAGGTGGCAAGGATAGTTTCATAAATTGGCCCTGTCAAATTTCTTAAGTCAAGGCTATGGTGTGACTTTTTCAGCTGTTATTGTTTATTAATTAAAAATATGGATATATTTGTGAACTTGGTGTTTCGGGCTTGTATTATTCTTGAAATTGATGCAAGGCATGTACACCACCCATAGTTACTTTACAGTATGCAGACAATGGAATAACAATAGTCGGTTAGGAAGAAGAGCTAGCCACCCAGTAAACCTGTGGGTTCCGGGTAAGTTGATTATCTCAGAAAAGGCTTGGATGTCAACTATTTTCAACTGCATCAACTTGTTTAGTACACCATGTTTTGCAGAATTATCACCTAGGAAAAAGGCTTGTGTCTGCACTGTGAGCATCACATGGTGTCAAAAATGACCTTTGGACTTGAAAACTACAAGTATATCTTTTGGGGGGTTGGGGTGCATAAACTTCTTTTGCTATGAACTTCCACTGACTACTCTGGTCAAGTGAATAATATTCTTATGATAGCTATCCAAAAATATGGACCTTTTTTGGCCTCACTTGTGCATTTTATTTTTTAAGATTTACATACTAGGCAGGTGAATGTAGCATTAAATTTGTGCATAAAAACTGTCAGTCTGCACCATCACCACCAAGCAGAGAGCTCCCAGGATTTTATCATAAGGGGGGATTTTCTGCCTTGTCACAAAAATAAGGGGAGAGTAGAAAAAAAATGAGGGGGAGGAGGAAAGAGCCATAGTTCAATATTTAAATAATACTTCAATATTCATCTCTTTCTTCCTCATCCACTCTATAAGACTCCTAATGAAATCAAAATTGTCAAACGATGTTGCCTCTAGTTAGATAAGCATCAATCTGTTCTTTGTTTTACAGCTTAATCTCTTTCTTATCTGTGCATGAATATTTTTCTGTTGTGTGAACATCCTTTCACAGCTCACATGTATTGTCTTTTGGATAATTCTGCTCCAAAATATGATTTTCACTAACACAGCCTGTGCCAAAATTTCACTTTCTTGAATTAGCACTCTACTGACTACTATGTCAGATTTACTATTCCATAATGCTGCATTAAGAGTTTAAGTCCATTATTGCCATAGTCTACTTGTTCAAACAGAGGTAATTTCAGCAAATAAATATCTTTACCTTATAATTTTTAATTTTTAGATTCTTATTTATTCGATTAATCGTAACCTTTATGCTAGGGCTATGTGGTTTTGTTGTTGTTGTTGTTGTTGTTATAGGGTTTAACGCCATTTTTCAGCACAAGATAGGCTATACATGGCGGCCAGTATTAATGGTGGAGGAAGAACCCGGGAGAACCCGAAAAGAAATGTGGTTTTGTAACATATGATCTAAATTATAATGAGAAATGAAACGAAAAGTGCACTCAACTTTTATCTACATTTAATTTCGAAATAATGCTTGAAATGAGGGGTTGACTGGCATGCCATCTATTTTTGTCCATCCAGCATGTACATCAGATTCTATTTAATGCTCTTTTTTGGGTTCAAAATCACTCATTGGTGTCTCCATTAACACTTTCCCAGCACCTATAATCTGATGCACTTCCAAACTTTAAAAATAAATTGCCTTTATTACTATGGTTAACCAGTATTTGCTGAAATAAATCATCATCTAAAGATGAACAACGCTGGGAATCGTCCATTTTTGTTAGACAGCCCATATATTAAATGTGTATTTATAAAACTTGCTTGATACAAGGTTCAAACTTCAACACAAATGCTTGTTATGGGGCCCAAGGTGCCAATTAAATTTAGTTGAACAAGCATTTATGCCAAGCCAAACAAACCAGGTGTGTAAACAGTTATGAAAAAATACACCTCACAACAAGCGCCACAATGTTTCGACCATTTTTACAAGCACTTTAAATGTGAATGGATAAATAAAGTTGTATGCTGCACAGAGCACATATTAATATGCGTGACATGAAATAAATTTGCAGAGTTCTCATGCATCATTGCAATCCAAGTGTGCAAATTTACACAAATTTGGTGCAAATCACACAATTGCACACCCTGGGAGCATCTCTGCACCGAAGTAATTTAGATTTCAAAAGATGTAAGAGTTACCTCCCCTACCCTATGCTAAGAATTGGTTGCATTTATCTAGATGTTAATTTTACAACTTTTATGTAACTACTGTAAATGCTTAGTCCACATATTAAATGTAACTCAGATTCAATGCACAGTTCACCACCATCCCACACAACTCTAACATGAATCACATTCATCAGTGTTTAATGAAAGAGGCATCACATAATAATATGTAAAAAGTATTTTTGTTTTCATTAGTCTTAACAGTACTTTTAACACCATAATGACTATATCATGCCAAGGAAATGGGAGCTAAGTGCCTCTTCCACAGACACACTGAGGCAGCCAATCTGGACTGGCCCAGGTGGGTATCAAACTCATGACCACTGGATTCTGAGTCTGATGCTCTACCACTGAGCTACCATGACTCCCTTTTCTTATGCTGGCATAGATTTTGCATTCACAGGCAATAGTGTTTTGTGGAACACTTTAAAAAAATTATTTTCATTTGTTTCACCAAATCCAAATCTCTGCTGTGATTGGTTCTATGTTCCGAAGAAATCTGCAAAGGCTTTGAATGATTCTAAATGAAGTTATAAGCTCTCTGTTTCATGCTTCATGTCTGAATCAACTTATTTCCATTTCTAAATTCACTCTATCATTTCAATTAAAGCAACTATTTTGGAATAACAGAAATAAAAAAAACACACTTTAAATAACAAACTGTGTTAAAATTTTGTTTATAATCACCACCTTAACCTAAACCCTTGCAGGTGCCAGCATCCATGAAATGAAAACATTTTTCTTTGACTAATTAAAGAAATCACCTTTGGCCCACTGCACAGGGTATAAATTTTTCCAAAAACTGCAATGAAAGGCAAGTTTATTCCAGTTTCGGCACACCTGGGCACTTCGACAGAGATCTTGGGGATTCAGGTAGGAAAATATATTCAGCAACACTTCATCAGGAAGATGCTCAATTTCAAGACATCCTTCTGGATTATCACCCTTTTCCTCTTCCTTTGTTTCAGCTGAAAAACATGAAATCTTTCAATCTACAACTTATGTAAATATCTGAGAAAAGAGAAACTGACCGAAAATAATTAACCTGACAAAGTAGTTGGTTCTTTTAGAATGGCACTCTCAAGACATAATTGCTATAACATGCTGAGGAAACATTAGCCAAGTGCCTTTCACAATGACACACTGAGGCAGCTGACCTATGATGACCTTGGCAGATACCAAATGCACAACACTTGGATTACACGTTGGACAGATGGATGAAGAAAACACTACATGCCCATGCCTGTTCATATCAGCTAAAAAGCTAAAATAGCAAAGTCTACAAACAAGTCTGAGTGTATAAAGCTAATAATGTTACACTGTTTTCTTACTTTGCAAACCATGAAAATGTCCTATTCCAGATTCATTACCCAAATCACTTAGTCCTTTTGATTCTTAATGAAAACTAGATGCATTAACAACTTTCTGTCAGCCAACCAAGCAAGAATCAGGCTCATCTGTACCTTTGCACTCTGCATCCAAGTATGTAAAATTTGCCATTGAAAAGTACACATGACAATCACTTGAATACGAAAAAAAATATGACAAAGAGGACTAATTCATTTTGATTTTTATGGCATTTAACATGAGAGTTTGTATTCCTCTGACAAACAAAATAAGTAAAAAAAATCTGCACTACTTTTCTGAATATGGTATATGTATAATAAAATGCAAGTTCTGCAAACATCATAGAAGGACTTAACATATGATGGAGCTGAGTGATGTTTATTGAAACAAAGTGTCAAAGCATAATTAGTCTTTGTAGAAAACAATCATTAGGTACTGATGATTGATGAACGTGTCTTAATCTCCTTGTCTGCTAAGATCTAACTTATGTGGCTCCACCTAATTACATTACACTCCCTTAAAATTTGTTTGAATGCCTGAATACAACATGATTGATACTTGCTTTGCAGAAATGATCAAATAAAAGAAAAGTTTGTTGATTAAAAAAAAAAACTTGCATAAACTGGACTCTGCTGTTGAGATTTTCATGTCTCCAAAAGTAAAACTATGCTGGTTTTGATGTCCTGGAGAAACCTGTACAGTCCTCATCTTATGAAACATGTATGGAAAGAGGTGCTAGTATAACTTTAACAACAAGTTCTTTAGAATTATGAATGATAATCCATGTTTAAATACTCATAAAATTCATAATGTTCCTGTGCCAAATTCTTCTCCAAGTTTCTTCAACATGGTTTTTGGCAAAGATTCATAACCTTTGGTCAGAATGATTTTATCCTGGAAGAATAGTTCAACCATATGACACTTAGCTGGTCATTTTAACATTCTGACATGTTAGTGTAGACAAATTACAGTCTTGGATACATAAATAAATATATGTCCTTTCAAAATTGATTTTTGGAATACTGTTAGTATGTCTACATCACCAAAGCATCAAAAGCATAGCCATATGCCTAGTAATAAAGCCCATATATTTAATTAAACACGTAAAAACATTCTATGGATCATTTATACAAACAGATACAGTGTGACCTCGCTATAGCACGCTCCGTTATAACACGAATTCGGATATAACACGGTCGTGGTGTGGCTCCCAAAATTTCATATACATGTATTTTTCTTGTACATGAAAAAAAAAAATTTCTTTCTTAAAAGTATGAAAAAAACCCCAAAAAAGTTTATTATCATTTTAGGGAAGAGATCGCATATGAATAATACAAGACGATTGTGGCGTGGCTACTGAAATTTTATATGCATTTTTCTCATGCACTAAAAAAAAGTGTTTTCTTGTTAAAAGTATGAAAAATAACGTGTAAAAAGTTTTTTTCAGGAATATCACAGGGCTTCGCCAATGTCGCAAATTGCGATTTTTTTTTCCTTATTGGCGGCAAAATATACCATCTGCAACGTTTCCTCTAATATTTTTCCTGTGTGCGTGGAATTTTGAAACTGCTGCGCGGTATATATATTTGCTACCAAATCCTGTGCGCGGAATTTTGAAACTGCTGCACTGCATTTTCTAATGAGCTGCGTGGCCGCGTACCTTAGAGCGAACATTGACCATCTGGCGATTTTTTTTATTGGCGACATTGTTGGCTGTTTAAACTTGTATATACAACCATTGGTTTGGAGTGGAGAAATTCAGAGGCCCCATGAAAGGAAGCCATAAAGTTGATATAAAATGCACTGAAATTTATCTATTGTTACATAAACAAATTCTTTGTCCATATTGACAAACCATCTTAACAGTGCATTGTTATATCATAATCCGCTTATGTTGACATCTAGCACAAGTACTGTATGTTTTGAGATATCTGCTTTTTTTCAAATTTACATTTCTGGTAGCGGAGATCAACCGGACGAGGCATTATCTCATAATCTATCTTCGTTGGATTTTCGGCCACTCGCTAGTAATTAATATATTTACATAGACTGACATCTGTATGTGGATGGTAAGTAAAATTCCTCTTTTTTTCACTCAGAATTAAATCCTTCAGAACATTCACGTTTTCTGTAGTAACCCCTGTCATCAGACCTGAACACCTGCATCTCTATTGTCAATTGACCCTTTCTTTAAATTTCCAACGCATGCGTGGAAGGCAGCATCACTCCATTACCATAAATGTAAAAAACAAAAAAGCTCTCACTTGTCTATTTAATAGGCAGGGAGGAACAGTAACAACAATTGAATATACGACGGCCAATTCGTTTTAAAAAAAAATGTACCCAGATAAAATAGTAGCTGAAATTTCAAAGAAAACATTAACTTTGAAGCACCGATTGTTATGAAAACGTACTAAGCAAATGGGAAAAAATCAGTCTCAATCATGCAAAACAATTTTTTGATGTTGCCTCCACAGTAAGAAACGGGCATTTCTTTGGTTCTCCAAAGCTGTCCTTTAGCGGTGACTTCAATAACGCATGCACCCTTCATCAAAGAAAGCCGACTACAATCTTCAATAGAGACAAAGAACCTATCTTCAAAGGAAGCCATTGCCAACTTAAATAAAAGCAATGGAATCTGATGGATTGTTTCATTTTCCAACGTGACTGGAACATTTATGCTGTGTCATGAAAGTTTCCTTTTTACTGGAAAAAAGTTTATGCTTACGAACTCTACCGACGGTGCTTGAAATGTAAACTTTTACTGACTTCAGAAGTACTTAAAAGTAAATGTGCTTCATCATTCGTTACGTGATTGTGCTATTTTTTCCACTGAATTCAGACCTATATGACCTGTGACAAAATTATTGAACATTTTAAATCTCTGTGTGTGCATGTTTTCAATGGAATTACTTGTATTGTGGATTCGATGTATGTGACGTGATTTGCGGGTGAGTACACGGTGTTGATACTTTATTCATTGCTATGCATTAGACATGTATATATAAACAGTATATCTGTATATGTACCAATGTGTGGTTCTCTGAATAAAGTAAAATATTATATATGCCTTCTCTGTTTTCACTACAGGTGTATTTCTCATTTTAATATGCATCGATTTAAGATGAAAACTGTGCCAATGAAGCATTTATTTTTGCGCCCGCATTTATTACCCGCCCCCCCCCCGGCACATTTTTTCGGGTACATGCATATTTTCTTCTGCTAACTGACCTGGTTGCTTATAACACGGTTCGGTCTATAACACGGTCGGGTTTTATGGCTCTCAACTACTGTGTTATAACGGGGTCACACTGTACCATCAATCATCAATAGATAAACATAATCTTTCTTAAATGGCATATCTACCAGCAATTAGTTACTAATAATTTACCTTGAAAGCAGGCTCTTTTTTTAGTTGCAGAGACTTCAGATTAGCCTACTGTCAGAACTAGTACATGTCAAGTATTGCTTTAACCTTGTGTGCCCTTGGGACATTTTCTCACTGGTAAGTCTGCTACAGTACTTGCTAACCATACACAATCTGGTCCATCATATCTCCAGAATTAAATAAAAGGTAAGCTAATCTATCTGGTCACTACCCACACTGTGTGGCATTTGATCAACCCAATTTTATTCCATTGTATTTATTATTTTGGAGATGAAACAGAAAAATTCTGAACGTAAAGAGTGAAGTTCTCTTCCTTTTATGATTTTCACATTTTGTATTTTTGATAGACAATCTGTCTCCAACCCCATACCCCAATTTCCTCTGATAAAAACAAAGGGTCTGGAAAAATTTCAAGAAGATTCTCAACAAATTCGCAGACTTCTCAAGGCTAAAAACCATCTTTTCCAAGATTCACTGACTCATCAAGGCAACCCCTTAAATTCCAGGAATTTTCAAGAATATAAAACCATGACTGCATCATCAAACAAGAGAACCATGAACAGTACATTATATGCCTGTCCTGTGTTTAATAATCCTCTAGGCACTAAGTGAGCATTGTTGGTCTCTCTGATCTTAACAATAGATCAAGGTAAGCAGTATTGAAGAAACTGTTATTTCCTTATTACATGCATCAAGGCTCTGACCTTTAACCTTTACATCATAAATTCCAAGGGTTTCTCTATTACTCTAAATGCAAATTGTGCACAAACTTTAGTCAAGAAACTTATTCAAGAACAAAAACTACTATCCATCTTTTCTCCGAGTCACAAAAACCCTGAAATTTCACCTTCTGACCCCAAAAGCAAATACATATTTTTAATAATGTGCGTGCAGGAACTTCCAAGTTCTCTGGTTGAGGTATGTGGTCTAGAAATCAAGTTGTTGATCAAAAAACCAGATTTCTGCTATCAGTTAGTGGCCTTGGCCTTTTAGTGATGCTGCCAGGAATCAGCTGGAGAAGTGAAGGTCCCTATTTAATTCTATAAAGCAGGAGAGTCATGAAATCTATACGGTGGCATAAATCTCTGTATTAACACTGCCTCTTATTTTCCCATCCAATTCCATGTATCCAATTTTCTACCGAAACTGAAATCGCCATATGAACCAGCCTGTAGCTGTATTAATGTTATTCTACTGACATTTTCTTAAGTTAATCTGTTTCAGATTGCAATGTAAATGCTGTTTTGTTCAGACAACCAACCTTCAAAGTAAAAGGATTATTTTCCCCACACTTTATAAAAAGTGCACAACATATCTAGATATCTCCTCCGAAGCAAACTGTAATTAGCTTATAATTAGCCATTTTGTTCAGCACACCATAATGGAACTTCTATCACCTGTTGTTAAGTAGTGTGAAAGAAGCATGGAAAAGGTTGTCAGAAACACAAGAATACACCTTGGTGACCAAAGCAGACAACCTTACCAAAGACAGACTTCATTCAGATTATTCGCACTCTATAGCTTTTTTGTGGGACTTCACATTTTATTGCACAATTTTCATAAATGGCTAATATCAAATCATGTTATTGTCAATTATTCATGATCAGTGCACTCACATGGCCTGGTAGCATCAGTGTCTTTGATGTTTTGATCCAGAAAAATTAAGCTTCTTTCCTACTCAAAGCACAATTCATCCACAAACTTTCATGAAAATACATGATCAAGAAATGAAATTCTTGTGCACAAGCCACGTTTCATTTTTCAGCCAGCGACCTTGCCCTTTGACCTCAAAATTAATAGGTTTTCTCCAACAAACCTTAGTGAAAGCACATAATCATGAACTGAAAGTCTTGTACACAAACCATTTTTAATTTTCCAGTAAGTGACCCTGACATTTGACCCTCAAATTAATAGGCTTGTACTTTATTCAAAGGGCACTTCATCCCGAAACTTTAGTGAAAGTAAATGAACAAGAACCAAAATTCTTTGCATTTTTAATTTTTTCAGCCTGCATCCATGACCTTTGGCATTTTGACCACAAACTCATAGGCTTGTACTTTACTCCAATCACAAGCCCTACACAAAGTTCTACCCAGACATGTAATGAAGAACTATAATTATGCTTTAACCATTTTTCTTCTTTTAGCCACAGTGACCTTTGACATTAAGACTAAAAAATTCATAGGTTTCTTCCTTCCCATGTGCAAACCATTCACATGCTTTGGTCCAAGTCTATGAAGTAGAAGTTAAATTATAGTGCAAAGGCCATTTTCTTTTTTTTTTTTTCCAGCCAAAGACCTGGACTTTTGACCCCAAAATTTACAGGCTTCTTCCTTAGGGGCTATCCGTTTAGTATATACACAAAAGATCAACCATTCCCCCTTTGTATTGTGTTCTTTTTTCTACCCCCCTGCCCTGTTCAATTACATAAAGTAAATAGAGTGTTTACATGCATGGCATAATATGTTTTATTATAGCGGCTTGGTTCGAGTGAAAGCCTTCAACTTCAGCATGGCTTAAAAGGTCACACGACTTACGGTCATCCATAAAAAGAAAGTGGTAAAATCCAAACCAAGCCAGACCCTCAGCAAACAAACATGTGGTTAATAATTTCTTTTGAAGGAAAGAAATAAAAGCTTTGATTAACATCTATGAAGATGAAATGAGACTGCTTTAATTTTTATTTCTCGCACACTTGCAATTAATCACACAATGGCACTGGAAGGAGCTTCAACTGTCTCTTTCGAGGCTTTAGGCATTGTTTTGACAGAAATTATACATGATGAAACTAACCTCTAAACTCTCGCATTTGTTAAGCTGCAGCAGCAATCCAATACTATCTTTCAGTAATTTGATAACCGTGGGAACTCCAGCCCTAACTGTATATTGTCTATTCTAAAAGACTAGCCCAGCAGAATTATACTGCATGGATTACGCCACTTCATCAAAGTAATAAGCTGACTTTTGTTGCTTTGTTGTTCTTGTCAATCACTGATCAAAGTAGGCAGGGATATGGACTACAATTACATGAAAATCGATCACGTTCAGACAGACTTTGATGGTGAGATGGTTATCTTTCACGACTTGAAAGACATTTTACAGTTTGTCAGTATATGAATACCAACAACCTCACTTGTTGCCAGTACAGGGACAAAGTTTACTGGTAAAAACTTGCATATATCCATGCAACGGAATTTCTGAGTAGATGGTGGTGAACTCGAGTTATTGTGCAAAAACTAATTGGGAAACATATGCATGGGCAAACATGTGGACAGATGTCATAAAATAATATGTTCTGCCCTATTGTGGGACATGGAACAATTTTGGGGGATAACTATGAATGTACCAAGAAGTTTAAGCTCACAAGTTCTAAGAAAACAAACTAAACTAATGACACTAAGCCTCCAACATGTTTTTCTAATGGTTCTATGCATTTATGCATCTGGTTTTGTGTTTGAAGTTGTGCTTAATATATTAGCAATATTTCTTACTGGACAAACTGTCCTGCACATATTTCTCTGAGTCAGGTGAAGTATCGCTGGATTCTGTCTTCTCAAAATGCTGCTCAAGAACCTGGGCTTTAAGCTCTCGCAGTTCCTCAAAGGTGAAATACTTCATCAACAGTGGCTGAAATACCTGTTAAAAACCAAAATTGTGAATCACCACAAAACAAAACGTCTTGAAAGACAAATTTGTTACTCTGCTATTTGAATCTTTCTTACAAATTTTTGTTAGTTTTTTTGACAACTGTTGCAACACAATTTGAGAAACTTTAAACTGTTCTTGGTTCTCCAACATCATGACCGCAACTATAACAAACTTTACTTACATTCTCTGAATGCATGAACAGTCCGTTAACGAGTTACAACACACAATCCCATATCTCCAAAAACAAAATACTGTAGTATGTATAGTGTTAAAAATGACTGAACTCCCATTTAGACCAAGACATTAATCCCTACCGGCTGTAGAGTATGTAACTGGTATATAATGTCAAATAAAGTTCTCTATCTAAAATTAGTGCTACTAGAGAGCTCTGTATCAGATTTAATAATTTCTATTTTCTGATATTTAACACAATCTATGTTGTGGTTAGATAAATTAAAATGCTTTGACACCAGGGGATCTATATGATAACGGATATCACTCAAGTGCTTTTTAATTCTCACTTGGAATTCCCTTTTAGTCTCACATATATTTCATGCAGGTGAGTAAACAGGTGACATATTTGGTACAGTGTCCTCTTAGTTTTGAGGCTTCTCAGAGGATGGTGTTCCAAGCACTGACAAAATCAGGAGAATTAATGAATCTCAAGCACAGATTAATTTCTAATCCTTGAGCAATTTTCCTTTTATGGCCTCACTCTTTGGGCTAGTCAGACACCTTTTTAATTTCACATATTTGGAAAGAAGTTTTCTCGCTTTTTTATAAAGCGGAATTGATTGTGAAGGTAGTAGCAAACATTCCTTCAGGGCATTCTGTAACTGGTTCTTCCAGTTTTCTCTTTTTGTTCAAAGTCTCATTTTTCCTGACAACTGTATGTGTAGAAGAGCTGGACAAGAGTACTGATGCGCTCTTGTACAGACTCTTTGGGATCTCAATGGTTTTGGAATTGTGTAGATTGGATTTCGGCACAGGGGTCATCTTCACTTCCGATAGAATATAAACTTAGGGAAGATAATGACTGTCTGGATGTGGAGGCGAACCCTCCCATCTGCTGGGGTGTCCTAGTCACCCCCTGTCCCTGACCAGTTTCGTTACTATTTTAACTCATCAGAGGGAATAATAAGGGTTGATTTGTTTGTTCAACTGATCACTTTGTTATGTCAGTGTGAGGTTTATATACCCCTTTTTCACCGGTACAGCTGGTATAGCTACCTGTGAGGTCATGTGACTAGTATTGTTGCGACTTACAGCTATAGCATCCGGGTTCGAAAAATAACATTGTCTAGTAGCCTGTTTTTGGATATATAGAGCAATATGATTTAAAGAGGGGTATAAGTAAAGAAATGACTAGCAAACTCTTATGAATTTTTATTTTAATTTACAGAAACTTAGTTCTATAAAGTTAATTTCTGTAATGCAAACATAATACTGCCATGCTGTTATATTAGAAGAGTACTTCAGTTTATGATGAGATCAATCTCCTTTTCTTTTGAAGATTATTCTGCAGTCACTGTAAGATATTCTGACACCAAAATGTGTGATCTTGACATGTTGTGCTAAAGATTGGGGATGTGTCACAGTATAGACATTGGTAATTTATTTTGCTGTGTGGCGGTTGCGTATCAGAGCGATTACATCGTAATTTGTTATGCAATCTGAAGTTAAGGCAGCATCTTGAGGGTAGATTTCCTCAAAAAAGTGAAATATTCCAGCATAACGACTATGGGGCCGAAACATCCTAGTTCGCAGGAGGGAAAATAATAATAATAAATTAAGCTAAAAACCACTTAACTCCCATTCAGACCAAGATGTTAATCCCTACTGGATGTTGTTGTTGTTGTTGTTGTTGTTGTAGAGCTTAACGCCATTTTTCAGCACACGATAGGCTATACATGGCGGCCAGTATTATTGGTGGAGGAAGAACCCGGGAAAACCCCGGAAAGAACCACCGACCCACGAGAAGCTACTGGCAAGCTTTCTCACATATCTACATTGGCCGAATCTGAGACTCGAACCCACGCAGACAGAGGTGAGATGGCAGTGATCCGTAACAGACAGCGCTTTAGACCACTCGGCCACTCGGGGCCCCCCCTACTGGATGTAGAGTATGTAATTGGAATATGATATCCAATAAAGTTCTCTACTGGCTACGATACAATGATTTATTTCGAACCCGGATGCTACAACTGTAAGTCATCACAATACTAGTCACATGACCTCACATGTAGCTATACCGGCTTCACGGGTGACACCAGTGACAAAGGGGTATATAAACCTCACACTATAAAAGAACTCTTAACATATTAATCTAAGATGCTTTTACTAAATAATGTGCAGGAACATATGGTAACACTGTTCCAATTAACAAGTGATTTAATTTCCCCATCAGTAATATCAAAGCTAATTACCTCTTCTTCTTCCTCCATATGGGGTATAAAATCTTGTGTAAAATCTTCCAAAGCCTTGCGCAATTTGATTCCATAGTTGATCCGCTCTACATCCGATTTCTTTGTACACTGATAGCCATCTTCCAGGAGACTGAGAATGTCTGTAAGCTTGTTATCCTTGTGACAGTTACACACAGCTGTGTTCTGAATTGACAGGGCCTTTAGCTTGCTCTTCAATTTTTTCATGATGAATTTGTTCTCGATTTGCTCGTGAGCCTTGAACTCATGAAATGTATTAAGCAGGTTCTTCAGCAGTGTAGTCAGATGAAACACATCAGAAAAATTTGTGGAGATTATCTGAAATGAAAGTAATAGGCAACATGACATTAGAAAAATGTGGACGAAGCTGTGTGAGGAAATCTAAAACTCAAGAACATTGCTTCACTTAGCCAAAAGATCCTTTTTAAAGCTCAAATCCAGTAAAAACATGTCATACATGCCTGATCTGAAAATAGTTATGGTGGACATTTCAGTCTTAAAATGGGATGGAGGTTAGTTGTAGTCCAAATCAGGCAGGGATTACTGCATGTGATGCAAGTAATAGACTTTTCATATTTTCATAAGAAATTTGAAGTTAATGTGGAATTGATACAGCTTTTTTCCCCAAGGTGCATGTTTTTTGCATGTGCAGATATTTGTATTTAAACCAAAAAGAATACAGGAATTCATGAGAAGTATAATTCTTGCCTCCTTTTAGTTTGTTTTAACTACTAAAAATTTAAAAATTTAAACCATCTGAGATATTCTTAACAAATTCAAACACAACAAATCTGGTAGAAAACATATTTTCTGAACTGACATTTGCAGCTTCAAGAAAAAAAATCTGTGTCACTGCCCTTTACCATCATGATTACAAGATCACTGAACTAATCTGGGGTCGCAGGTGGCAGAGTGGTCTAAAGCCACTGTCATTCGCCTTTAGAGATCACTCAAATCTCAACTCTGCAAGTCAATAAAACCATCTATTGAGAGGGTGTAGTGGTAACAAGATATTCAAGATGGCCTCCATTGTGGCCATTTTTGGAGATCAAGTCAGCACCATTTTCAAATCTGATGAACAGAATATACAGCAAGATGTGTGAGAACCTCTTGTTGATATCATGCAGATGTACAGAAAGTGTGCTGTGTGCATGTGTAATGAGGTACCTGGGATAGAAATAAAAACAATCAATAAAAATGATACATTCCTAAAACAAAACACATCTCCGACTGGACAAAACATAGGCAGAAAAAGTTATGCCTCATCACACATGAGCTCTTTGCATTTCCTGTAGACCTCCTTTGCAGGAGGCCAGACAAAAGTGAAATTTTAAAAGAATCCATCTAAAAACTGGGTTTAGGTTACAGTGATGAAAAGAGGAATGCGGTACAACTTAAGAAAAATTGAAATAAATGTCATATAGCAAAATCTCAGATTCTCTGATACTTAATGTGAGACGGGGGAATTCCTATTGTGGAGATACAACCCTCATGTACTAAGTGTGGATCCCTGTATATTTAATAGTCCAGGTGAGATAGATTTCCATGATGCTGCTTGTAGTGGACAGATTAAGTTTTATTACTCCAATTAGAAAGTCATAGCAAGAGAATTATATAATTGTGGATGTCCATCGTATCGAATTTACCCGTTGGCTCAGCTCAGTACTTGTGCAGAATGCTCTTTTAAAGCTGAACACAAAGCCATTGTAAGTCAAAAAGGCTTTCCCACTCAAATGAATAAAGATATCTGTATTGCAAGATGCAAAGTAAATTTCAGAGCAAAGAATATTTAGGTGCTTCACAAAGTATACAAAATATAATGATAGTAATTTCATTGAGAGATTCTGCTTTTAAACAATGGAAGAAAAACAAATCACATGCAAGTATTTCTGCCAGGAATCTGAATGTGACAAAATGAAGTTGATAAAAGAAGGTAGTTCCAAAACCTCCACGCAGAGAAGGAGCATATGTGCCTCTTTGTCTCTTGAGGTATGCTACCACCGGCATGCTGTTGATGGAAACCATTACACAACGACCTCAGATTTAGTGGAAGCACCCAAACAATGCCCTCAATTCCAAATGTGTGTGTGTGTGTGTGATTATGATTTTTAATGTAGGTGTAATAATTTTTCAGTCATATCGCTACAATGTCTGCAGTGTGGCAGTTTATGGTGAAGTCTAGCACTGAAGCATCATGCTGCAGACATGTAGCATCATGTCCCACCCTGTCACATTAACATGACACCAGGCCAACCAGTCCTAACACTAACCTCTTAATGCTGAGTGCCAAGCGAGGTAGCTGTTAGCACCATTTTTATAAGTCTTTGGTATGACTTGGCTGAGATCTGAACCTGCGACCTCCTGCATCTGAGACGGGTGCTCTAACCACTAGGCCACCTGAACAGTCCATTTCCAAATGTCAATGTGGAAAGTACATTCTTCCAGGGACCATGACCCTTGAAGAATTGGCCCTTCTGGCTCTAGAAGAGTGCCCCACCACAAATCTGACATGCCTCCAAACAGAAAGGGGGGGGGGGGCACGCACGGGTCCAACTTGAAACCAGTCATGATTTGTCCACCCAATAAGATGATGGTGAACTTCTCAACCTAAAAACAATCTGAGCAATTTAGCAGTCCCAAAGTGGTTTCCATGCTGCCAAAAGGAGAAACTGGATAGGACACAAGTGTGCAGTCTACCTAGGAGAACCAGATCCACTGCAGATTTCAAGGTCTCAAGCGGAGAGAGAAAGGGCAAGCCGACAGTGTGCTCTTGACTCTCACTGCCTCCAACAGGGACAGAATCTTGTCTATTCTTTCCAATGAGACATGGACTAATCTTCTGTTTGTAAGAAAATTCATCCCCACTTTGATAAAATCTTGAGATGGAGTGATTTCTAATTCTGGCAGAAAGGCTAACCTGGTCACTATGGACAAACAGAAACACAGATCCAGTACAGTTGTAATTGTGTGTTTGAACATTAAATTCTCAAAACATTCAAAATGAAAGTCTAATTTCTAATTAAACACAAGAATGATGATAGGATCTGCTCAACTATTTGTAATTGTCAATTGTGTGTTTATGTCTTTTATTTCTTTCATTGGTACATATACAATTTCCCCAAAGCCTGATCAAAACCATTATCACAGTCATTATTACAACTTAGCACTCATAATCTTAACACCTAGCACCTTAATAAAAATGACAGAACCACCAGTTCAAAAGAGAACAATTCCAACACTGGAGGAAATAAATAATGTCATTGAAAAAAATGAAAATGAGGAGACCACTCGCAAAATAGCAGTTAAAACATCATAAAATAAATTCTGGGTGCTATAAAGGACAAGGAGTATGTGTGTATGTATGTGTGTGATTTGAATTTTTAATGTAGCTTTAACAATTTTTCAAATATATAGCTACGATGTCTGCAGTGTGACAGTCCATAGTGATGTCTAGCACTGGGGCATCATGCCACAGTCATGTAGCATCATGTCCCACCCAGACACATTATCCTGACACCAAGCCAACCAGTCCTAACACAACCTCTTAATGCTGAACGCCTAGTGAGGCAGCTGTTAGTACCATTTTTATAAGTCTTTGGCATAACTCAGCTGGGGGACAAGGAGTAAATTAGAAACTATTTCATTTACATCCTTATTGCTATATAATCTGGCTTTCTGAAGAATGCATGCAATATTTTTAACAAAAACTCAGGGGTCACGCTACCAGGCGAAATGGGCAACTTAGTTGCCCACAAAATGAAAACTTTGCCTTCTTCTGTTAGGAAAGCGAAAACAACTTTGCCCTGTGATTTTTTTAGAAAACATTGAATGACCATCTGTTTTGAGATGCTCCTCACCTTAGCCAGATTAGTTCCAGTGTTATGTTATATAGCTCAAAGCGAAATGAAGGCTTCAGGTCATCAAACAGTTGGTGTTGATATCAGCTGCACCAACAAACAAAGTCTTGCACATTCACAGGCATGTGTTTTGATAGCTGATTGACAATTAACCCTTTCCCAAGTAAGTTAGCAACTATCAATTTCGCAAGTTATCCTTTGATGATAAAAACATTCAAACATGTGTTTTGAAACTTAATCTTGTGTAAATAGCAATTTGTGTTCTAAGAATAAAACCAGTAACATGAATATTTTAACTGCTGCGTGTACATTATTTTCTTCATAAAAGTCAGTTTGGAACCATAAGTGAACCTGTCATAGGAAAATAATGGTGAACATCGCAGTATCTAGGAAGCACCACTTTATCAGATTGTCTCTATTCGTAAACTTCTGGGCAAATGTATTCAGGACAATATACAATTCATAGAAAGCAGAGTCTAAATATTACGTTACTGAATATTTAGCTATGAAATGCTATTATGTAGGTCAGAAACATATGGGACAATGCTACATTGTGGAATTCAAGTGATGCTGTATGGTCAAGGTTGTATTCTGAGTTCACTCATTTTTGTGAAAAATACTAAGAAATGAAAATCAGTGAAGCAAATACCATTTAACCAATGCCTGATGTTACTACATGTATTTAGACAAATAATAAAACCTTATATTTGCAATCCTATTAAAGGACTGTTGTGATGAAGCTACAAAGTGAGTGATTACATTAAGAAAACCCCTCATTCTAACAACAGATACACTTGCATGTTGGCTGTGTCGATTCGGTGAAAAAAATAGTTTAGTTCATTCATATACTGACTTTAATTCTTCAGTGTGTTATCTATGAACAGTCATGGTAAAGTTTGGGCTTTGCTGATGGCTAACCTAAATTGGCTTCAAAAATGAATCACACTTGAACACTATTCCGACAAATGAAATGATCATGCTTTGCATTCTATATATGCAGTAAAACCCGACTTCAAAGAAACATTGCCACAGTTCATAAACTTGTCAAACATATATTACATATGGCTTAAACATTCTAATTCAAGGCAAAAATATGTAATAACTTTTGTTATGTACACACATCTAGCCTCTCCTTGATTTACCTATAATGAGATAATGGGTTGTTCCACTCCCTGATCCTACCTATGCAAATTAGCACAATGGTCTCATCAACTTCAGCCTTCAAACATATCTTGCTAGCTATTGTCAGCCAATTAAGTAATATGTGAAATTGTGGTTTATACTTGACCTCACTGCCTTTAATTGCCACTGTTTAAACTGCCCAAGGGATAGTTTTACATCAGCTCCAATCATGACTGTTTACCGTTTATACATGCTACATGTAACAGGCATATAATGAAAGTTGGTTGGTTTTTATTTCCTTTTTTATGATTACAGAAAATTGTGACCATGTTGGTGGTTTGGGAGTACAAAATCGTAATTTTAGCATGACAAGCCATGCTTCAATCTATTAAAATAACACTGAATTGGTTATGATATAAAAATATATAATTTTTGTGATTCACAATAATTTACAAAGTTGTAAGTGTATATTTTTACATTAACAATGATTTGAAAGTTCAAAAAATAGAAATGCTGAAGTTAGAAATATAATAAAGTATAAAATAGTTTTCCTGTGTATTGTACCAAATATTCAGTCATAGATAATTAGAAAGGAAGAAACTGTTACAAAAATCAGCAATCGTCATGTCTATCTAAGTCTGCTTCTTACAAAATACTGTACAGGTGTTTCTCTCTATTCCACATGAGACAATCTTAAACATCAGTTTGCTCTACAAATAATGAACAATCCTTGCTATGAGTTTGTCACTTTCAAGAACTAGTAACTATTGAGATATAAGTTCTCACTCTTGCAATTTTCACTGTACCTGAGATTATAGGGTCATGGGTCTAATGACTATAGAGAATCCTGATATATTGGTAGTAGTATTGTGTAGCATCATTTCTATCCTTTTCTATCCTTGGGGAGCATGGATCCGTGTTCATGTTGCACTCCCCATCAATACTCAGCCAAGGCTCCATCCAAGGCTGTGGAAATAAAGGATCCAACTTGCAAACCGAATTCAGCAATGAATCCCGGTTACATGCCACAATCAAGAGCAGTCCCCGATGCACCAATGTCCGTTGACTTTCAAGCCATCGGACCAGCCCTACGAGTTTTACAACTTAACATCGAGAGTCTCTCAGCAGCCAAATGAACCATCACCAGCACTATAACCCACGGTCATAATGTTGACATAATCTGTCTGCAGGCGACTCATGTAGCAGACCAGGTGGCAGCATGATATACCATTGGAGGCTTTGACCTTATTTCATCAACTCCTGACCCCAAATTCGGCCGTGCTACATATGCATGCTGCGACATTACTCATGCCTCTCCATTTTCCTCTACCAGATTCTGAAATGTGGTCCAGGTTGGAGGGTACAAGATTGCTAATGTCTACAAACGCCTAGTGCCCACTGGGACAACAACATGCTTCCAAATCTTGAACACCCAGCCGTCTACATTGGCAACTTCAACAGTCATCACCCTGGGACTGGGGCTACTCACACTCCGATGAAGACGGGGAACACTTGGTAGAATGGGCAATGAACAATGACCTCCTTCTGACCCACCACTCTAAGGAACGTGAGACCTTTCATTCTGCAAGATGGCAAAAGACTATTCACCGGACCTCTGCTGGGTCAGCTCCATTGGTGACCATCCTCAGCCAGTCAGCCAAACTGTTCTAAATGACTTCCCCCCCCCCCCAGTCAGCACAGACCAATACTTATCCATATTGGACTTCAGCTGCCAGCTATACACAGCTCTTCACAGCAGCGCTGGAACTTCAGCAAAGCAGACTGGACGAAGTACGCTGACATACTGGAGTGTAGCATGGTCCCCATACCATCTTGCTGCATCCTAATCAAGGAATCCTACCACCGCTTCCAAAGAGCCATATTCAAGGCAGCCAATCAGTCTGTCCCTCCTGGTCATCGTCCAGTCTATACACCCTGAAGAATGTCAGGCTCTTCTCAAGGAATATGAAGCATCTGGAGACCCAGACATAGCAGATCACCTGATCGATTCCCTGAACACTGCTAGGCACACTTGCTGGGAGGAAACTACTGGATCACTCAACTTTACGCGTGCCAGCCGGAAATGCTGTAGCTCGATTCGATGACTTGGCACCTCTCAGCAACCACCAGTTCAATCTCACCCTGTTGTCAAGCCAAATGCTGTAGCTAGCCATTTATTACAAGTGGCAAAAGCACCCCTGGAGAAACAGCACTGATGTCACGTACGAGATGAGTGGTGACAATACTGCCGTTGGAAGTCAGATGAACAAGGTCAAAATACTCCAGAGGCATTTACAACAACAGAACTTGAAATGGTGCTTGCAGCATCAAATCAGGCAAAGCAGCAAAATATGATAACATCCTGCCTGAGTTCCTGAAGCATCTTGACCCGAAGGCAAAAGAATGGCTTGCTGCTTTTCACACTTGGGTTGTTAGAGAAAA
Source organism: Megalonaias nervosa (assembly GCA_016617855.1). NCBI lineage: Eukaryota > Metazoa > Mollusca > Bivalvia > Unionida > Unionidae > Megalonaias > Megalonaias nervosa. Next base: position 57,555 of record JAECUM010004451.1, on the reverse strand, counting down.
GTGCATGCCAACTTTGTGGCAACAGGCAAAGATTATTGTGATACCAAAGCTTGGCAAAGATCCCAACAATGCAGCAAATTATCAGCCGATCTCCTTGCTTTCAGTCTGTTTTAAGGTACTGGTATGCCTGATTCTCCAAAGAATTGGTCTGGACTTGGATAATATCATAACTGTTGAGCAGGCAGGCTTCAGGCATATCCGTAGCACTTGCAATCAAGTCCTTGCCCTGACTACATATGTTGAAAACGGGTTTCAGAGGAACCTTAAAACCCGAGTTGTTTTTCTAGATCTAACAGTGGCAAATGACACGGTCTGGCATACAGGGCTGCTGCTGAAATTTCCAGAGTACTGATGCACTGGATAGTTGAGACTACTGAACTGTTCCTTTGCAACAGGCACTTCAGAGTGCACATCAGAGAGAGCTGCAGCTCGTGTAGGCATCAGACTAATGGACTCCCGCAAAGGTCTGTTCTTTTGCCAAGTTCACTGTCTATATCAATGACTTACCTGTAACACAGTCACGCAAGTTCATGTATGCAGATGACATTGCTCTCGGGATTTAAAGTTGCTCGTTTGCTGAGCTTGAGGGAGTACTAAACAAGGACCTGGAGGATATGACGGACTTCTTCAAGAAATGGTGTCTACAGCCAAGCACAACAAAGACAGTCTCCAACGTTTTCCACCTTAACAATGCAAATGCGAACTGTGAGCTTCGCATCCTCCTCAATGGGCACCAAACAAAACACGACCCAACACCAACATATCTTGGTGTGACTCTGGACAGATCACTGACATTCTACAACCACCTGAAGAAACCTGCAGCAAAACTTTGCACTCGAAACAACCTACTATGCTAACTGGCTGGCTCAACCTGGGGCGCTAGTGCTCAGACGCTCAAGACATCAGCACTGGCACCTCTGTTATTCGACAGCCAAGTATTGCACTCCTGTCTGAGCTAGATCATCCCATACGAAGTCAATTGATGTCCAGCTCAACACAACAATGCGCATAATTTCTGGAACACTACATCCTACTCCTTTACCATGGCTGCCAGTACTTAGCAATATTCCTCCTCCACATCTGTGTCGACAGGAAGCAACCACAAAAATGTTGGCTAAGGTCTATGCCAGTGAGAAACTTCCACTGCACATGGACATCACCTCACATCCAGCAGTCAGCTTGACTTTAAAATGCCCAATCTGGTTTGGTCCATTGCCAGAGGATATGACAGCTATTTCGGCATGAGCATTGACTGGTCTTCAACAGATGTTGTAACCGCTCCCTCATAACTGAGACATCTGCCTGCCCTCCTGGTTTCAACCTTTCACATCATCTGTGGACCACACTGAACTGTTTTCAGACAGACAGGGTCGTTATGCAGTCAACCTTGTCCAATGGGACCAGGCCGCTAAATCTTCCTGTTGCTGTGGAGCTCTTCAGCCCATGTCACACACTGTGAACAACCGTCCACTGACAAAGTTCCCCAGTGGACTGTAGGCACTGCATATTGCTGATGATGACACTGTTAAATGGCTGAGCATGCACTGCACACAATAACATAATATAATATTTCTATCCTATATAAGCAATTACAGCTCATCCAATTTGTGGTCTTTTTAAATTTATTTATCACCCCCTCTCTGTCCTGAATTTCTGACATGACTGCTCTCTCTCTTCCTCAAATTTCTGCCATGAAAGAACAAGTCATGCAACGCTGTCCCACACATTAGCCACTTCCCGGTAAAACAGGTCTCACTAAATGGTTTTTATGCCTTGAGGTAATGCTGCTTTCCATGCAAGTGTCAGCAGTTCAAATCTGAGGTCAACAGTGCTGAAGACATAGTATTCTCATCTGACTGGGATTGATACTGAAAAAGTGAGTGTTATAGGATTTAGTGCCATGGATCAATAGAAAAGGGATTATGCTTACCAACTGGATACAAAAAAATCAGCAAAAATAAAGTTATTACAGTAAAACCTGTTATGACAGAACACCCCTTCTGCCAACAAAAAACGGTCTCTTATAAAATGTTTGTACAAAAAGACCAGTTTCCAAGGTCCCGTTTCAGAACAATTTAAAGTAAAATAACCACAATCACTGTACATATATTCTATTCTTTATTAATAGTTCTTGCTAAAATGTGGCATGCATTCATCTGAACAAATTATTACATCAATAAAGATATACTTCTAACATTAAACATGAAATCACATTTACAGTTGAAGATCACATGTACATGTATTAGCATATGAAACCATTTCTGATTTACTCCTTTTCCTTTATAACACCCTAAATTTGTTTTACTGACGTTTAAACCGCTATATTGCAAGTGGTCTGCTCTTTTTCACTTCTTTCAGTTACAATAATTATTTTCTCCAGTGTTAAAATTTGTCTCTTTTTAGTTGGAGGTTCTACCATTCTTATTAAGGTACTAGGTGTTAACATTATTAATTCTCAGTTGTAATATCGACTTTAAAGATGTTTTGACTATAGTAAAAGTCACACAGGTCATATAGGCATTGAACACCGATTATTACAGTAATAGGTTTCATTTGATAGAATTTGATTCTACATACCTTAAAGTGGCAAGTATTCACTTCATTTGGATTCTTATACATCCACATTCTTTTCGAAGGTCATTATTTAGATGCCCTGAGAAGTGCATATGGCAAAATCAATGTTAAAGTATGTAGATATTTTTTAACAAAATAAACCTGAAGGTGTGATCCAGTACAATCCAGATTGAATGTCGTGCACTGTGATGTCACAATGAACACTACGCACATTAATAAACAAATCTGTACTACCCTATATTGTGACGATTCCACTCGAAGTGCTCTTTTCTTGACCCAAATTTAGTACATGGCCACCATTGTAAAAGACTGTGGAGATCTATAATTTTCATCTGCAAGTTTCTTGATGACAGTTATGGTGCAGATCATTCAAAAATCAGGATTGAATAGACTTTGGTTAAAGAAAAGTTCTGTTAGATTTTAAAAGAACAATTTATATTTAATTTTAAATGAGTAAATGCACATACATGACCCGTGTGACTTGTACTTTAGACTTTGAGAAGATATGAAAAATCTATACATGTGCATTGCATATCGAACAATTAATGAAATAAAAAGAAACAGTTATCTCATCCAGAAACATAATCAGTTACTCAGAGACAAAAGTCAATAGCTTAATTCAAAGAAAACTTACAGGAATTAACTCTATAAACAAAGTGTGTAACCCAGTCGTGCCAATTTGAATAGACGACAGCTTGGTGACTGGCATGTAATCATAACAGCAGGAAAAAAAAAAACCCCCCAAAACAACAAACATCACAAGCCTTTAACACTATCAACCGAATCCCACAAACAATTGCTGGTTTAATAGACAAAGACCTTTTTCACTCCCAGGCAATACGGATTATCTCTAACGACAAACAATATACATGATTACTACCTTAATTTCAGCACCACAAGGGGAAGTCGTGACATGTACATTAGCCTGGTTTATAATCTGTACCATTGGTCACTATATACAAACCATTAGCCAGAATCCTTTATCATTTTTTTTTTTTCAGGTGTGTTTTTGATCAAAATAATATTTACTATTCAAGTGATTGTTTGTTGCAAATGATTACGTAAAGGTCAGTGGTGTCTGTCTCTTTTCGTGATACTGTCATTCACAGAGCTGGATGCTGGGTCCTACTCATACGTATGGGCAGTAGCTACTATAAATCTGGGAACCAGGCTAAGTGCTTGGATACTCTAAAGGTACTTAAGTCTGGTTTACAATTGAAAATATAAAAACATTATAAGCATAATTTCAGATACTGGTATCAGTCTCTCTTTTTTCTTCTTGTTTTAATAACATATAAGCGGTCATTTGATTAAATAAAGGTCAGTGGAGTTTATCCCCGTGTTTGCAATGCGGTCATTCATAGCAGTGTCGAAATGCGTATTTTGCCAAGACATCATGGTCGCTGGTCACGTTCAGCCAGTGGTCGGAAATGACAAGTGGTCCAATAATCAATATTAAACATGCAGATCCACCAGAACAGGTTATGTCTTAAACTGATTGTTCTCCACCACCCATCATGACAGAAAGAAAAAAAAAAATGGCAGAGAACAGCTCGCTTATCTAGCACTGCAGGCAACCAACTACTGCTACAAGTTTTAATTTGCTGTGTAATGCAGTTATAAATTTTCAAAGGCTCAGCTCTGTTGTAATTGAAATTGTAAAGCAGAGGCATAGCAGCCACCCAAGCAACCCCAACAACAGCATGGAGGTTGGGGGGTTGGGTTGGTCAACATTCCAATCAAACAACTTTCTTTATTGGGAAGGGGCCCCGGAATCAAGTTTTGCGGGGGGTGGGGAGGAGGGAGCAGGATTCTTACTATGCTACTCCTGTACATAGGCTATCATCATCAAGTGAAAGGATCAAATTGCATTAAGGTTCATATTAAAATTATTATCATTACACAATGCTCTCATTGGTCAATAGAAACTGGTGCACTGTGCCAAATGACCGCCTCATTTTTGGTCAACCAATGTGTGCAGTATTCAATGTCCTGGTGTAATCTTGGAAAACAGGCTGGCATTCCTTAAAGGTGGCAAAGGAAGTCAATTCTGATGTATGCATTAGAATTCAAATAACTAAAATATACAGCAGTGCTAAATTTTTCATGCTACCAGAAGTGGAGTTTTAGATATCAATGTTGATTTTTAAAAGGTCACAGAGAAAAGAATCCTCCCTTGTGGTATTATATAAGGTTCCGAAAGAAATCGATTGACATGTCGTTGGTTCATATCAATGACTTAAGGTTTTGGGTGATCCAGAGCAGATAAGATATAGGACATTACAGATCTAAAAATATACCCTGAAAACAGTCCTTCATATGTGTATAATTTTATCTTTTAGGCTAGGTATTAGAAGGTTTAGACCTAAATGTGGTTTATTTAGACTCACGTAATTTTACCTGTGGCAGCCGGGGGCCCGGGGGGGGGGGGGCTCCTATCACCGGGGAGGTAGCACGTATCTCTCCCCATCCCCAAGTCGGCCCTAATATATAGTACATTTATTATTTATGAATAAATAGAACACAAGACTCAGGACCCTGTTGTACAACGCCAGTATTAGGGTCTTGATTCAATATTTTGCACCCATTTGTAAATGACCATAATGTAATTTAGAAACTACTTGCAGTTAGAATGAATTACAACGAACAGATTAGGTTCTGCTCAGTGCAAATGACCATAATACATGATAACCAAAGGCATAATGTGAACATGAAACATCAATGTAGCAACTTCAATGGTTTCTTCGCAGTGCCCATTTGTATCTGCCACAATGCAAACTACGCTGTTTTATCTATATGAGTTTTATAAGTATTGTTCAAATTAAATGTCTGAAATGGAATGATTTAAACAGATAAACATACATTTAATTACCAAGTACTTTGTTTTTATTATTTATGGTGGTACACACATTAAATGCACCGGGAAAAAATAGGGACGACGCTAATTTTCTGCCATACTGGAGAATCATGGAAAACCCACAAGACTAAAAAAAATCCAAAAAAATACCAAATCAGAAGGAAACCTTGGAAAGAGGCAACCATTCATTACCTCTGAGGCTTCCAAAGGGTAAGTACATTCAAATTTGACTCTAAAATCATATTTTATATAATTTTGATGAATTTGAATAAGAGCAAACTTTAACACTTTCATACCCCATTTCTATGCAATAGAACTTAAAAGAACCTAGTTTTTAAGTAAATTCAAACATTTGTCTGCATGTGTAACATATTTTAGTTTGATCAAAATAGAGCAGTTTTCAGCGAACCAGGGTCCACAATATTCCCCATCCTAACCTCCCGAAAAGTTATCACCAAATTGCCTCCTTTCACAACTCTATCCTACTTTTGGTGCTGTTGAGTTTAATTCCCGCGCAAAATTTTATGGATGTGTAAACAGGAAGTTGCAATATAATCAAATACTTTAAATTTAATTAATTAGTTATATTAATTATAAAGATCATATTTGCAGTTGCTGACATCTGAAAATGCAAAACTGCAAGAATAAGCACTGTGAATTAGTATGTAGTGGGTGGCGTATGGTTTTGACAATTATTTAATTTGCGGGCAAATTAAATTAAAGAAAAATGATTATGTAATTTTTTTTACTGTTTATGAAGTATAATGAACTTATTAAAGTTAATAGTTGTAGAAAGGTACATTGTGTGTCCTGTTTTTAAATTTCAGAGTAACTCTTATGATGTCAAGCCCATATATCCTCAACACCAGGACTTGTTCATAGACATAGACCACCCAAACACACAGACACTAGAACAGATAGTATCCGGCTCCTTAAGTCCAATCCCATTCTCACAAAGATCTACACAGTCACCATTTTGTTCATTTGATTCAGAGATTGACATTGAGGTGATTGACTTATCAACACAATCTCCTGCAGTGGAATTGTTATCCCAGTATTGATTGTGTTTAACCCCTTATGAGGAGAATTTTGTGGTAAGAATTGATGTTTAACAAATGGTTTTCATTTGTATTCTAAGCAGTGAAGCCTATTATATGATGTCAGATTAAATGACCAAAAACTTTACTTACAGCAGTGGGATTTTTTTTACAAAGATCAGATGAATAATATTATTCCTGTTGATATTATTTATTCATAATTAGTCAGTTTGTTTAAATGTTGACCGTGTTTTCACTAAATATCTACCTTGAAGTGTAACACATAGAAGCATGATAGTAAGTTTATATTTTAATGAAAGCAAAATATGTTCTTATGAACATATATTTTATTTCATCAAAAATAGTATATATTTTTTTTTATAGCCAAGTCCAGTGTTTAAGAGAAATCCAAAAAAGAAGATTTTCCTTTGACTCTGATATTGAAGCTGAAAGCTGTATTGTAAGTTTTTGTGATGTTATATAGTAACTGAACTATCACAAACAATCATTTGACTGTGTTCTTTCCAAAAGCAAAACTAGATATGTAAATAAATAAAAAAAATTTATTACACTGAAATTATAGATTTTACTCCCACCCAAAAAAAGAAATATTTAACTTTAAGTTAAATGAATTATGCCCATGAAAAAGGGAAAGTTTAACTTGTGAAAGTTTCTAATGAACTTACTGTGAATATTAAAAACTTCTACATCATGCATACTCAATGATTGAAAATGGAAATGAAGATAACCCAATTATTGTTGGGAAAAAGCGAAACATGCCTTCCAGGAAGGAAATGCTGTAAAATGTTACATTGGCCAAGTAATATCTCAGGTAAAACAATATCAAGGAATGATGCTTTAAAATCTTTCTAATTCTTGCATCAATTGTTATGTGCATGTAATCATCTAATTATAACACACTTTTCACACTCAGTAACTCTTCTCACTTTCAGTCAATTATAATATCCTAAATTAATTCCTAAAAAGTGATATACTGCTTTAAATGCCTAATAAGACAAAAATTATCAAAATAATGTCAATAATAATATAATCTTTTCAGAAATAATATTCTTTGGTAAATTACAAAGAAACGTTATTAGAAAACTTAAGTACCAGTTCTGTCAATAGTATGTGCAAGAACTAATTTATTTGTTTTAAAATATATGTACATTTAAATTTAAAAAATGTAAAATGATTTTAAGAGGCAATATTGTTTATATCCAACTGATTATTTTATGGTATTGTCAGTTTAATGGAAAAGTTTGAATTTAAGGTACTGACAGTGAATGGTTCTTCTTGTAATTAAGTTTTCCCCAGCTATAGACTATTAAAGCGAGCGAACAAATTTCATGTGAGAAAAGCACATTTTATGATAATCCACTACTACTAATGAGAAAGAAAATTATTTTTCTTTTATATTTATCTCAGGTTCCAGGCTACAAAGAATGGTATAACATCAAGTATGCCGGAGACAGTGCGATTTATTCATATAAACTGTTGGAAAATTACAAAAGAGAGGATTTAAAGATGGTCGTTTAATAGTATGTGCATTAACATTAAAGCATCTTCAGAACCATTTTTTAATGAAGTTTTGTTCTTTATTTTTGTTTTTTACTGACATCTGAAAAGTGAGTTACTTGGCCAGATTTTTGTGTCATGTACACTTTATAATTGCCTAAAGTGGTAACCCAGAAAAAAAGAGAAAAATAACCAGTTTCTGATTGATGTTGCCACAAATGTGCTTATGTACCTAGACAACCAGTTGATACATTTAGATATTCAAATGTGTTTTGGACTTTATTTACAATTTCATTGCTTTCCTTTAAAATTTTCATACATACAAATGGAATTTTTACCCAATGCACCAGGGAGTTTACATTTTGGCAGATACCTTGTTTTCATGATCCAACTTTAAAAATTCGTTAAAAATTTAATGAATTCTGTATTTTAAAAAGCATTTCAGATTTTAACTTCTCAAGACATGAACTTTCCAAAAATGTATTATTTATAAGTGCTTTTTAACATTTTTAAAATTGTGTTGAACTAGCTAATTAATCTAATGTCAGAATGACGACCATAGCACTAAGTGCGTGCAAGTATTGCCTGATTGCCTGCCAATGGCAACAATACAAAAATGTATCACTGAAATGGGGCAATCATTTAGGGTACCATGTCTAAATATTTCTGTACAAGTTCTTTCATTCGCGAATGAGGAACTGTAAACACATCGACTTCTTCAGGACAGTTAGGCGCCATGTTTATTGAGATTTTAAGCGGAACTAAGTTTTCTCGCGTCTACTCGCGAGACTTTGTTACGTCACGTTGCTCTTGGCGACGTTGATATGTTCCGCACAGTTCCGTTCACTGATGTGCCCCGGCAAGTTAACTGTATAATATAACGGAAAAATATTTCCAAGGTGATCAAACAAGCTACGACAAGAAGCTGAAAGCATGTCTAGCAGAAACTACCCAGCTAACACCCAAATCCAGAAATTTTTGGAGGAGTCATACAACAAAGAAAGAGACACTCGCCTGGCTTGGTTTCACAAGCGCTCAACCAGCGCTACAACTGGACAGAAGTCAAAACAATACGAAGTTTTCAGGAGGAAAATTGAAAATGCTCCGAAACCAAGAGATGGTTTATTAGAAAGAATGAACACTGATGTCCAGGAATCCAGGTTTAACAAAAAAATATCTCATAGCGATGATTTTACGGCAAAGCGACCCTTGGATCCTAACTTACTTACGGCGGAGATGCGACCGGTTACCCCAAACACCAAAGTGAAGCTGTTCGATGGTTTTACCAAGGAGGGAAAAGGTAGATATCAATACTTACATTCAAGATACATGAAGAGTCCAGAGGACAAATTTTCTTTCCCTCTGTTAAGCTCCTGGGAATATGGTTGGAGACTGGGTGATGTGGTTAGAAAGGAGAACATTAAGAAACCCCCTCATGGCAGAACCCGTATTGTAGCGGACACCTTCTATACTAGAACAGGTGTTCCAAACAACCCAATGTATGAAACTTGTTAAGTTTTATTCAGTATTTTTGTCAGTGTTCCTGGAGATTTTTCTTGCAAAGTAATTTCTTTTATTTCATTTGAAACGATTTTCTCACGATGCTTCAGCTGGAATGTCCTCTTACGATAACTAGGATTTGAAGACTCATTTATCGCTTGATATCAATTCAAGAGGCTCTTCCTGAACATAATAATATGATATGCCTTTGTGTCAGGCGCACCTCAGAATTGTGATTGCCAGACCTCTTTGCAGCGATGTATCCATCAATCGTTCGACCTTATCTCGTTCCATGGATTTCTCAAGATAATTTCGAGACTCTCGTGATAAAAGGATACACTTTCAAGCCTTCAACTTACGGACACTACGGCCACGATATAGCAGGTCAAGGAGAAATTAATGAACTTCTACAGTACACTTGTCGGTATTATGTTAACCTCACAGATTTACTTGTTTAATTTAACTCTCATTTTAATCTATGAAATTACATCATTGTAATCTATATTTAAGATTCAAATGCTCAACTTGAATTGTATTTTGTTGTGTGATAGTGTGGCGCATTATTTTGCAGCATATTATGCAATATGTACATACACCTTGTAAATACAGTAGTTGTGTGATATTGTGTAGATATGTATTGCTAGATGTTAGCTTTGTTTGACTTCTTAGTCAAACTCATCCCTTATCAGTGTCATCCGTCCAATTTGGCACATATGCAAAATGTACAATAATGTAAAAAGTTTATTATATTGCAATATATTATCCATATAGATTTATATTGACAAATTTAATCCTTTACCAAAATAACTGTATATAAATTATTTCTGCTGCCGAACTTGTGGCTTTGTTTATTTTGCATGCCCCAGAAGAGTGCTGTATAGACGAATAGTTCGCTGATAGCAAAAAGGTATACTTTTTGCACTTTGGGTCCATCGCAACAGTACCTCGTTATTAACGAAACACACACACACACACACACACACACACACACACACACACACACACACAGATATATATAAGTATTCTCTCCAAAATACTCTATTTGATATTATGTCACCCACAGGCCATATTACTAATTTTTTGCTGACAAGTTATGTTAGAAATTCTCGACAGTAATGCTAATTTAATTGTGTGTCAGCGTGTTTTCTCATTTTTATCAGAGTATGGTGTTTTTTAACCTACGCAGATTATGTCATTTAGACTACTATGCTTTTAAGATCCAGATTAGTTGATCACATTTGAGTAATTAATTTTTAGATACAACTGATCATCTCAAGTTAGAAATCTTTGAAACAATTTATTTAATAAGTTTAGGGGATTTTTTTTCTTCTTCAAATAACGTGATTAATGGCTGTTTCGTAGACTGGTCCGTGCTATCAGTTTCAATGAGCTTTGATAAAATTTTCTCAGTCACACCTCTGTTCAAATTAATATGTATCTTTTACCTGCGGATACGTGCCGACTTGTTGCCGCAATGAGCAACCAGGCATGTTAACCGCTATTTTGTCAATTTACCTGGATTTTTATGACAATGCGTGCAGCTGCTTATAAATTAACACAATTATCTTTCATAGATGGAAATTCAATACATGTCATTCCTATCTAAAGCATATTAGCAGCCATTTCGTACAATAAAAACACATGAAGTGTTTTAGGATTACATGCAAAGTAGTTCAGCGTGAAGATAATGACAGAAAAAAAATATTGCTTTGTAATATTTTAAAGGACCTGTTGTTTTTCACGAACGTATGTAGAAAATACTGTAATGGATAATAGTTTTTGTATGGCTAAGCGGGCTAAATCAAGAATATCGCATGGTTATCTGGATTATAACTGTGGACTTGGACAAGTTCATTGCGAGCTTAGCGATTGTGCTGATATGAGCCACAGCAAAATATATTGCTACATGTGAAATAAGTTCTTGTTCTCACCCAGGTCAGTATTTAATTGTTTAACACATTTATCGTATTCAATTTACAAGGTATGTAGGGCTCCAGTACACCCTTATATTCGTCTGTTCAGAACTGAGATCTCAAAAGCAACCAACACAAATAAATTTGATTAGACTAATTTATATCTACGCTACGGAAATTCTGTGATGCGTTAAAAATTCGTCGGGTAAGCGCAATAATCGACTGCTGTATTTTCTGGACAGGTTGATGAATGGCTGGCCCCACAGCAGGTTCTGACACGCTATATAAGTATGTGTAGGTATTATACTATTTTCAATACAATTTCTTTGGGAGGTAAAATTTATCTATAACGGACCATAAAGATATGGTGTGTGTGTACATTGATTTACTTTCGTTAAGAGTATGTGTAATGGGTGCGTGCGGGCCAACCTACGATCGATACGTTTTACCTAACTGAATATGTGTACACAGATGATTAAGTAGCCTGGTCATGTAGTCTAGGTAATTCTCCCCTACTTTAACTGTTGTACTTTTCTCTACTAAGGAAACCAAAGACAAACACAGGATTATTAAGCCTTGTGTCCACGGATCTTTCTGTGTGAACGTAAGCAAACTTTCAAGGAATTAAAATGTTGTTTGGAGTTTTTTTTTAACCAAATGTTGGAGTCTATATATTGTTTTTTGTTTGAAACTCGATACATATGATGAAATGTGCTCTGTCATAAAATCTTGTACATTTCATTGCTGTAAGTTTGTGTATAAAAGTTATTTACATCCAGGAAGTTTTATATCAGTACAAGCACAAGTTAAGAGGTTTTATGACTTTACGGATTTAAACTATGTCAGATTTATAAATAGCCTTTAAACCAGATATAGCATCAGACAATATGAACTTCAAACTGCGAGAATACTAAAGTGAAAGGTATTGCAGAATAGTTAAGACTACATCATGTTCCTACAACAATATGGACAAAAGTCCATAGTATATATAAGAGAAAAATGTGTAAACAAATTTTAGTGATTGTCACTATTCTGACACTAGTATCTTAGAAAGACTTTCTTCTATAATGCCATAAATGAATTGAACATATTATACACAAAAGAAAACAACATTTTAGATATAGATAATTTTAAACTGACTGTTACGTCATATCTTTTATAACGAAGCAAATCAAGAGAAGAGAGTTCAATGATATTGTACTAGAATAAATTGTTTAATGACACTTCTTAATTCTGAAATCAGCTTTTACATGTGTAGCGCTTGATTGTAATCTCCTAGCTTAGTCAAATATATCATTTTAATTTCGAATATATCCCTGTCCCAAAATCTTGATCCCGCAGGACTCTGTTGAAAATGAGTTTTGTCAAATTGTATGGGTCAACCTTGGCGGATCGATTTCTTCCTTTTTTAATGTATGTATGTATGTATGTATGTATGTATGTATGTATGTATGTATGTATGTATGCATGTATGTATGTATGTATGTATGTATGTATGTATGCATGTATGTATTATGTCAGCTGTTTATTATGCTTTAATAACGTACCGTTTAAATGTTGTTTGATTGTTATATGTGCTAATTTATTGATAATTGTTATTTACTGATCCTACCTACCTAAATTGATTATTATTATTATTATTATTAATTGTTATTGCATCCAAGATTTCTTCTTTAAATGTAGGGTTTGATAATACTGTCATTGATTGGAGTATAACAGAATCAAAGGACTCCCTGATGCACGAGTTGAAGCTACTGAATAAGGCTAATGCGCATTCATCTCAGAATCTATGCCCTTGTGAAAAATTAAACTATTGAGACGATGTAATGTCTCCATCGAGAAAACAGAAATTTGACTGAGAGCAGGTAATTTATCTTTTCGTGGAGATGCAGAGTCATTGATATGAACCAACTAACTCCATGTCAACCGATTTCTTTCGGAAGTTGGGTTGTCTTTTTTTAAAAGACATAGAGTCAAATTAAAAAAAAAAAAAAATAGACGTAAATGTACATTACAAGTAGTTCAGTCTGATTCAGATAGGTGCTTTTACATGTTGCTGCAAAGACGGAAAATGTGGAGTGACTGGTTGACAAGCTGTTGCTAAGCTTACAAAAGTGACTATTTGGCACCCAAAAGTAAAATAATAATAGGAATACTGACTGAGAAATAAAATTATGATCTAAAAGGACGTAAAACATAATATTTACCACAACAAAGTAAAACACAACAACAATATATAAGACCATTAAAGCAAGTAACTTTTAATGTATAAGATATTCAACTTAATGTAAACATAAATATTTAATATAAAATTTAATTTAGTGTATACGCTTCAAAAACGAATACAAACCCTTTAAAAATATAGACGTGTGCGGAGGGAGGATTATAGACAAACGGAAGTTTAATTGCTACACGAAAGATGATACGTGTTAGGTAGACTTCAAAGAATGAAAATATTCAACCCAGAGTAAGACCAACCTTGGAGTTATATGAAACCAGTGAATTTGTTACAGAGCAACTATTTGTTTGAGTTTATCGTGAGATCGTCTATATATTCTCCCCAAAAATATTGAAATCCAATTATAGAACAATATACAAATCCATCTAAGGTAGAAAGTGTAATCAGACTTAGGCTGAAATAACAATATTGCCATCTCTTCGATCTGTCATTCCGTTACTCTCCATTTATTAAGTTTAAATTACAACGTTATTTTATATTCCTTGGTGTGTTTGAATTTTCAGTACCTATTAAATAGTTCTCGTCAATGATGTATACTTCAAACATGATCCACTTGACCTTGACCCTAGTCGTCATACTAACGGGACTGTCTAAACACCCAACTGTCACACTCATCATGAACACTATTCCTCGCAGACAGCTATGAAACATGTAGATCAGTAATTGGTATGAGATGACATATACCTGCCATATAAAAAAAAATATCTCCCGGTAAAAGAAGATTATTTTGTCTTGGTCGTTATCGAGAACTTCTTAGTCATCATAGTCATTAAGAACAAAGCCATTGATTAAATAGATCGAACCATTTTGTAACTTTATTGTCTGGTTTGATTCGTGCTCAGAGTCACTGTAACGGTCGTTGAGGCAGGCGGATGTGTATGGAGACAGGTCTATTAAGGGGCGTGTGGAACTCTGTCCACTCTCTGTAGAAGGAACCCAACAATACAGACTACATAGGGAAAAGCGGTCCGATCACAAACACGTGGAACAGTTTGCAACGAGAGAAAAACGAAACTTGTCACATTAATTGACGCAACATAAAACCCACAACTATGGTTTACGTATCTTTATTTTGGAACATATCTTCTATGAATACAAAACATTTAAAAAAAAAAAAAAAATCATAAAGAAATCAAAATTCGTTACAAAAGATGTAATTCTGCCGATAATGTTCGATTGCCACATTTATCTATGTCTTGATTTGCATTTTGTTTTCACCATCAAAACAGTGCATTACAATTTCGCACGTGTTTCATCTTGAATCTTGTCACTTGCGCATATGGAAGCATCCCTTTTCCAACCAGCCGAGTGCCTGGTGCTCAGACAGGATTATCTCAGTACGAGTACGCCTGGAAAATCGAATTCATCAATCAATGGTTCTTATAAGAAGACGATAAATAGACAAAACTACATATGTGTTTTGTTTCGAGTAGACGGAAAGAACAAATTAAATACGGCGCAGGAATATATCGAAGCCGTCAGGCAAATGTGCGGTATATCACCCAGCTCGGAACAAAGCACTTATATGGTTTTGTATTTATTACAAATCCTCTTTTGATTAAAACATTCGTTTAAATTTTTAATGGATACTTTAAAAATTAAATAAGGCATTTGGCATTTTATGTAAGATATTGTTCAACCCACTGAAAAATGCCCATGTGACTTACGTAACCGGGGATAGGCTTAAATATATACAATGCAGTTGTATCATCGGTTTGTCTGCATTGCTGATATGGTGATTTACTCTTAAGCTCTAATTCTTGAAATATTGTGTATGGGACTTATGAATTGATTTAAACTGCAGTCTCAGGCAAGTGGAATTTTCCTTACTTCTCAAATGGATGATAGGTTTTGGACCAGTAAGTGACCCTTTTTCTCAAACCCTACTTAGTGAATATTCAACCTCTGCTGTTAAGCAAATATCAGAGGAAAGTTTATTAAACTAACAGTAATTAAAAACAAAATTTTATACAGAAAGTTAATTAATTTACAATACTTTCAAACTCTCTCTTCTTATGTTTTCATTACAAGAAATTATTGATCCACTGAACATTAAAGGGATAATTTAGGCACATATTTTTTAACAAAATGAAATTTGATCAAATGCAGTAGTTACTGTCCCCTAATTATTTCTCTGTAGCTTTGTTGTAACTATCAAGAGTATCTGGTTCATGGTACAAACCATCCGGTTTCATCAGAGTGACCAGGTAGGCATGCACCGATTTAAGTGTCGAATTAAACAGAACAAGAGTGAAGTTTTATCCGAACGTTGGGGCATTTCTGACCAAGCCTTGAATCGTGACATGATTCCCTGAATCTTTCTTACTGTGTCTGGACTTTTTATTTATTTATTATTTTTTTTTTTTAACTTTCAATACAGGTTTAAGTGGAAAAGTACTTGGTCTCTCCTGTCTGCCATGCTTGGTGTCACTTTGTAAACCAGCTTCATTTGAGAACTCATTGTCAAGTGTTCGGTCCAAAATGTGGTTGTCAATCTCAACTAACTATGATTTTGCGGCGGTAGGTACTGTAAAATGCATATAAACTCCTCGTTGCTTCTTATGGTACTCCCCCATTATCCCCAGCGACTGAAGCGGCTGCTTCCACCCGATATAACTGCATTTCTTAAAATTAGAAACGTGTTTCATTTTTTTAAATTACACATTATGGTTTAAAATGTATGCTAATAACTGTATAGCAATAAACAATCTCCGATACTTTATAAGTGGTCTATTGTTGGATATTTAAAGTTGTTAAAGCGGTTCCAGGATGGGTGTACGATATGGAAACTTTAGGTGTGTGATACGGAATCAGAGACTGAGCATCTGTATCGAATGCAAGATCAGCCAGGTAAGACTAAAATGGGTATGTATTAACATCATTCTATAACATACCCATATCATCTTACATCCTTGATCTGGTGTTCGATACAACTGTTCAGTCCGTATTTCCGTATCACGCACCCAGAATCGAACTACTTAGTTGCCGTCTTTGAAGTCCGCATGTACATATTTTTAGACGCAGTGAATCGAACTGTTGTAAATCTCATTTCGTTTTAAGTTTCATTCATAAATTAAAGCTACAAATATTTAGAAAGCGTAAATAAGGGGTGGGGGTATGCAATAAATATAAAACCGCATTCATGTTTTATATGGAGTCTAGTATAAATCATCTGATAGGGCATATGAATACATCTCGGCCTGACGGACTCGAAGTATCCCTACACCACAAAATTCTCGTTCTTTCCCACGACTCTGAACAAAACACGTGCAGTTTTGTGTCTCTAGTATTATACAGACTGCGACACAACTCGAATTCAAAATGTATAATGGCCTATTATGGTATAGATTTTGTTTCGTTTTGAAAAAGACATCGTTTACGAAGTTAAATTGTTTTCTTGCGCATCGCAACACGGCGATACAGAAAATAGTTTCCACCCGTTTTTCAGCAAAAGTTTTTAATTATATGGCTGATTTATCAAACGGTATTGTCCATTTCGACGGCAGTCTTTTTATACCAATACATGTCAAAATGCATGACTCAGGTATTTACAATAGCACATTTTGCACGTGAGAGTTATTTGTTATCTGTTACTCTAAACCTCCTCATCGCCTGGGATGATAACAAGATCATTAATCTGAAGTGTCACCTCTTGATTATTTTTATCTAGTACCGAGTGCTTCTTCAGTACTTGACAGATTGTCCGACTGAGGCGCTTCCTCCGTGAAATCAGAAAGGTTTCCAAATTGAATATTGATAAAACAGGTACTCAAGGTGAAGACACATGTCATTTACATCGGATTCAAATGTGTTTGGACTATCAGGAGTAAAATCCTCGTGACCCTTACATACCTGCGTAGTCCAGTACGTAAAGAGGTGTACCAAAACTCAATGCGACGGAAGCGTCTGCCTTTTTCTGCTATTTTTATATAATAAAATGTTATTTGTATATAATAAAAATAGACGACCGAACTCAGTACGTTGCTATGTCTTCCACTGTCCATTGTCACTGTCAAATCATGTACTGACTCCCTTCGCAAGCAAACTTGTTACTTAAGTTTATGAATACAATTTGCTTTTGTTGCTGCTGGATTGATGGCGTTTAGCTTTTTTTGTATTAACTCTGATTTTAAAAAATCCCGCTTGATGCAATGGCGCCCGCAGACATTTTTTTCGGGGGGGGGTAGGGGGGCAAACATGTAGTGGTCAGCTATTAAGTTTTACGGATGTAGACCAAAGCATATTTAAAGGTGAAAATCCCCGAGGGAGGGGAAGCAAGTGCCTCCCTTACCCCTGTGTACGGGCGACCGTGGCTTTATGCCAATATTGATATACGATTTAAATTCTATCCTGCGTATATGTGTGGATCTTTGACGTAATAGTATCAATAACGCGGGAATCATAAACTTTACAGCTTTACAATAATAGAATCCTTAAAAAATATACATAGTTCATGGAAATATTCAAAGCTATCTTCTTCCTTTCTAAGTCGTTCCGATATACACCCATATACAATCACAGCAATTAATGGTACATTGCTCGTTGAGGGTGAAATTTGTATGCACAATTCTTGTGACAAATGGCAGAAGCTTGGTAAAAAAAAAAAAAAGTAGCTGTTTAAATTGTCCTTGATACATATATTATGAAAAGAGCACAGCATACGGAAAATACATTTAATAGGTTTATCAGTATGTGTAAAATGACATCTTTGTAATGGATTGGTTTTGTAATGGTTAGAGAACCAATGGTCTAATGGTACTAATTGTATGGAAAATTGGGAACCCGTCTAAAGAAAAAAATGGGCGATTAGTACGTACAAATTTGAAGAGCCATGATTGGTTGATAACGAAATGTCAAATTTTAGCAAAAGGAATCTTTTGAGAGATTATCATATTTGTAACTGATACAAATATATAGACAATGTTCTATTGATGCAATACAAGTCTTTTTACAAACTTGACTTAAGAACACTCAAAACTGAAGGTATCACTTGATTCTTTAAGTGTTGAATTAGAAATACATGTTTCATATATGCGTAGATTAAAGTAAAGTGTGCACATGGATGAGTCTTTACTGAGGGGTATAGATTTTAATCATGATCATTTTGACATTTAAAGTTATTTAATTTTTAATATTATGGTATTTCTATACGTTTGCTTTTGGTGTAGAATTATACTAACTTGAGTCTTAAATACACACAAAAAATTTTGTAGCATCTCGGAGAAAAAAATTATGTGGGACTCATATTTTTACATGTTGCCACATTTCGCTGCTAGCAAATACAAAGATATAAAATAAAGAATTATCCCTGACACTTGTTTGTTCAGGTAACTCGTTTAATAATAAATAATATCTGCCGTTATGCAAAGACAATACCTCCAGCCAAGGTTGAGAGGTGCTCTAATCAAGCAGCTTGCATAACTCACATACATCCTTGGATTTTCTTAATCTATTTCTGTCAAGATATGTCATTTCCATATTTTATATCAATATTTCAAACCTGAAAACAATTTTGTTAAAACAATTGGTTTTTAACAATATTTTGAATTTTTGAGAACGGTTTTAAATAAATCGTAACTGCGTTCTTTTCCGAACGATGCGGTCAAAGGTAGCAAAAAATATATAAAAAATTAAATATAAGCAAGATTCTTTTTTTCATTCAGTAATTGATTCTGCATTGTTTTAGGAGAACGTCACAGTTTAAATTTTATGTTGTTTACATGTCCAAGATGTTATCTCAGCAACAAGTAATATTCCCACTATGTAGGTAAATCGTTTGGACGAGTTTGAATATCTAGCTATTCCCGTCATTCCAACGCAATGTGTATACCTCTGAACTGTCAAATATACCCAAGAAATAAGTCACAATATGCTTTAATTGTAACTTTCTTATTTCCGCTGACGAGGAGTTATTTATTTTTTTTAATCTTCAGCGAGTTGCAGCTAAACTCAAGGGCGAAAAGTGTGATTTAGAATTGCAGTAGAAGGTTGTTAATGCAATAAAGTGCATCATGGAAGTGTCCCAAAAACGTGAATAGATATAAGTTTTTACATAGTATTTCACTTGATTAGTATTTAATTAATTAAATACCCGCATTATGATAATCATAATTAGATATGACCAATTTTGAGAACTTGAAATTCTTGTAAATTCAGTAATTTTGAGGATGCCTAATACATGCCACTCTTGGTCAGATTTCTTATTCTGGGTCATTACCCATAATAATAGACGCACATGCATCCTTGGCTGGAGGTATTGTCCTTACATAACGGCAGATATTATTTATTATTAAACGAGTTACCTGAACAAACAAGTGTCAGGGATAAGTATGTGCGTCTATTATTATGGGTAATGACCCAACATATTTCAAGAAATTTAGTCGCAGACCTATCTAGTGGGTGATTGTACTTGCGATGATTTGACATCTAGTTGTCATAATATAGCAGAATATACTGTTGCTAGATGCTCGATATATCGTAGGGTCTGAACTCGTTTGAACCAATATTACGTAGTTTCCAGTAAATATCATTACTCTGTATTTGACGTTTTTTTATTTCATGTCTTCCAGATGCCCCATCGCAACCCACTCTGGCGCTTACGAACATACATATTCTCTTAAAGGGTGTGTTACTTAATATCCATACTGTGTTTTGAAAGTTTAGAAAGATGAAAAAATATTTTGTATGAAGATGTATCGGACCATTTTTTTCACGGGCGGTCTTTAGCTTTGTTGAAAGCATATAAATCAGGCATATTCCCACTTCTCGACACGAGCCTCTGATTGATGGAGACGTTAGTGAAGGATCTATTGGCACGCATTCCCTTCGCTAGATAACGTAACACAGTGTGGAGAATGATTTGTGATGTAAACACGTGTGTTTTAACAAAACATTTGCTTTATTATTATCTTATCAGGAAGAGACTAGCTTACATTTAAATAAATAAAAACCGCGTGAGGGTAAATTAAATTTGTCTTGTATCATCCTACCTATCGTTTTCTTCATTTTCCCTAAAATGTGCGTTGTGTTTTTAGGGTCCAAATTCACGTACGTGCAAAGAAAGTACACATCTCCACTTTAAAAGACTTTGCAGAGATGAATGTAGATTCTTCTTCCAGCCAAAGGTAACCCGAACAACTGAATTCATCTAACTGAATCAGCTGTTAACGACGCCGCTCCTTTCATTCAAACGTGGGGCTGATTTTATAACTAAGACAACAATACTAATACCAGTATAAAATTTTTCCAATTAGAACTGTGTCTGTCAGTCTACTGTCCATCTGATTTTAATTTTGTGTAATAGAATGGAGGAGCAACCGACTTAAGTAAGTAATGAAATCAAAGACAGCCGTCTTGTTGTCCTGTTCTTTATTCTATTAATTTTATAAAAGCCATCGACATCAGCAGTACACAAGACTCAGGTGGCTGTTGCGAAATCGTGTACTTTTGCAGCCAAAGATTCTGAACAAGGCTAGGCAAATCCTAAAATGATCTACTCGTTCGGTATCAAGAATTTAATGAGCTCGTATAAAAGTCTAGATTTTTTCCGCCATATTCTTGGTAAAGCATTGGGCAAGTGAGAAAACAATTACTTGCCCAATTTTTTTTTTTTTTGTTTTTTGCAGCTTGTCCGCCGATGCCAGACGAGAATTTTCTAACCTTAATAAATACTTTGTCATAGGTTTCACGAAAAACATACACTTACATTCGTATTTCTCTAATCTCTTCTGGATTTAATGAATTATTGATTGATCGTTTTTCGAAAAGGACGTGTCTAAAACTATCTATTTACCATTTACCTCCAGTCCGAGATCAGCGCAGCGACCTGCGCTGAAGAAACGTGTAGTATCTACCATCATTACTATTAAGAATCCAAAGCATATTTTGGAATCTTTAGCATTTCCTTTACACGTTTTGCACCTCAAGCAGAATATTTTGGTAGCAAAATATTGTCAATATTTGTAAGTATAAGAAGAATGTTATTCTTTCTATAAATGGTCTACTGACAAATCAGTTTTCGATGAACAAGAGATGTTGATAAATGTTGTACAAAAATGGTGATGCCAAGCGAGAGTTGGCCATTACAAGCATTTTAAACACATATGTATCTAAAACCACTTCCACAGAACTGGTGCCTTTTAAAACGTTGTTAATATGTTCGTGTCAAAGGGCCTAAAAACAGGGAAAAGAATGAAAGACGGACAGATGGAGTGGAAAAAGGTGCTTCATTCCAGGTGTGATTTATCGTCGTGTTGATAGCAGACGGATCAAAGATTGCTTTGCGTTTCAACAAGAGCCTCTCATTAATGTCGGCGTGGGTATAACATATATGGAATCACATCCCAAAGCGGGATACCGCAGCCTAGATTTGGAGAATGTTTAATATTGTCATCGTTTCCCGTCTTCCTTACTAAAACAGGACGAGTTAAATTTGATTATCTGGGATAACATATTTCTGGTTTGCATTGCATCTGCTAAAAACAAAACCACCACCAACAACAACAAGAAGCCTGAAAAGAGAAACAAACGTAAACTGAAATTTGTTAATGTACTTTTTTTTATTATAGATTGTGTTGAACTGACGGAATTAAAGAAAAAGAAGATTGTGTAAATTCATGGGAGTTTCGTGTCATTTTCAGCTCATCTGTCTAGTAAGCCGAGTGAGCTTATGTGTTGCCCTGTGTCCGGCATTTCCGGCGTCCGGATATCTTGGACTTTAAAGCAGCTGCTAGACTAATTTGAACAAAATATAATCTCACAGGCTACATTATGGCAACAGGACTGTGCAAACTATGCCAATCTACCATTATATATGGTTGTCGTGACTATTAAATTAAAAAATAAAACTCCAGCATCAATGCCTTGATTTTAAAGACGTTGCCTATTCACAATCATATAATGTAATGCCAAACTATTCCCTCTGTCCTGAAAACTTAAATCCAGATTTCTCCATCTAATTCAATTAGACGATCTAGTTAAACAGCAAATCAATTTTTCCCCCATATAGCAAGATACAACTGACAAAAACATATTTTGATCAATTTGTCAGGATATATACAATCTCGGCTGATCCAAAACTGAAATTAATCTATTTAACACGGATTTCATTACTTGCATACCTGCACCTGCGCACGTAATGCTAATAAAAGGTGCTCATTTTATCGGAGTATTATTTAATTAAATAACCATCCAACATCACCGTATGTGGGAATGGAAGTTAGGAGAGAAATAATCAATTACTTTTGTGAACTTTCTTGATTATTTTTGACAGTTTTGTTGCAGATGTCACCAAGATGATTATTTTGATGGAGTCGACAACTGATCATTACTAGAAAGTGAACGTGTACATTTAAGTGATTAGCTTCCAGATAATAAGCATAATTTCAGCGTCAAAGGACGTTGGGAGGTTGACAGAGACAGAGGTGATTTTGAAATAAACAGAATCATTTAGCTATTGCCACACACTGGGTGTAGTCATTCTCAGGGTATGATTTTTTTTTTCCCTTACAACATTACCTGGTGTCAGAAATCTCTGCAAAGGTCGTCCATAGGGCACATAAAATAACTACTACTACTACTACTACTACTACTAATAATGTAGACTTAGAACAACGCCTAAACTAGAGACGCTCTAAGCGCTTTACAACATTAGATAATACATTAAAAACGTACAATGACAAGATTACAAAAACAAACAAAATGAAATTACAAAATATAAACATCTTGACAACAGTTAAGGAAGTAAACATTATTAAGTCTTTAAGTCTCTTCTTGTAGTTGAAATAGGTGTGTTTTAAGAGCACTCTGAATGAGATCGTAGTGTCTTAGATCTACAGTCAATTCGTTCCACGTAACTGGGCCCTGGTACGTAAAAGAACGTCGTCCACATGGGAACAATGAGAATGCAAGTGTTGGAAGAGGAGCGTAACTTTCTAGTTTGGGTCTACACGTGGGTGAGGTCAGATAGGTATATTGGACCATACCCAGTCAACAAAATGTAGTATTGTGAACAGACTTTGTGTTTGATTCTGGATCGAACGGTTAGCCAGTGAAGTTGCAGAGCAAGCGAGGGTGTGTGTGCTCAGTTCTTCTTAATCTAAGGATGGTCCTAAGGTAGTTTCTGTTGTAGATACTAAGACGAACCAGATAGAAGTGAATTACAATAGTTCAGTCTTGAAAGTACTAAGGAGCAAACAAGATTTTTAGTGGCATCAACCGAGAGAAAATTGCGAATGGAGCTGATGCGTCACGCCTAGGTTTCGTACTGACTGTGTAAATTTAATGTTTGTATTGCTGATACTCATTGTTTGAGGAAAAGGACTTGAATGAGAAGATCTTTGAGTGGTGATCAGGATGGCTTCAGTTTAAATTGGCAGATTAATTTAAATGTAGGCTAACTGAATAATAAAGGTGTACAATGAGATGTAAAGGAAATCGACCTTTACATGTAAATAGGTACCACAGAGACATGACACTAATGTAAGTTGTATAGTACGTGTGTAAATCTTGAAGTCTGTACAAGGCGGACTGCTTTTCTCTTCTTTTTTAAAGAGAAATCGTTGTATCTTGGTAAAATTAGTCCAGTGACAAACGATGCGTTATATTACCCACAATATTATCCATGCATATGCAACATTTACAACTCACTCTCAAAAGGGAAAGGTAGTGACAAACTCATAATGGCCTTCACGATCTAAGATTGAAAAAAATACACCATGGCTTTAAAAGAACATTGCCCCCACCCAAAACTATCTTCATATATTTAACTCTTACAGGTCCAAAACTTAACGTATGTATGTATGTATGTTGTGTGTGTGTGTGTGTGTGTGTGTGTGTGTGTGTGTGTAGGCTGAATGGCACGTCAGCACAATAGCGGCTTGATCATGGGTGTCAAACATATGGCCAGAACATACTAGTAATTCAACTTAGAACATATTACTGAATCAACCGAGAACATACTAATGAATCAACATAGAACGTGCTAACATCGAAACTGATTGGCGAGTTTCTTGCCTAAATGAAAAAATATATAAATAATTGAAGAACTAAAACAAAAACAACATGCAGTAAAATCAGGGATTAATATATTAGAATATAGTTTGAATTAGTACCGTTATCAATGTTAATATCGCAGACACCTGATGATTTTGGGACCCTTTTTAAACTTAGTTTTATTTTATTGGATAATGTTTCTGTATTTATTTGACCGCTTTAATTTCCACCCGATCGAAAAATAAATAAATGAATAAATAACACAAAAATATGGATACAAATTAAACAGCTTTTTATGGCAATTGGTGATCTTTGAACCCCTACCCCCCACCCCCACCCCCGACAAATAGAAGTTAAATCGCTTAATGTTGCGACAAGGGGCACAGGAAAATGTAATGTTAACTTTGTGATTGTTATAGGTTGTTTCCATGTTGAAAAATGTATGGGATGTACAAGAAATGTAATGTTAACATGTTAGACACTATCCAACACACATTTTCTTTTGAGTACCATCGAGCACATGCTTTTTTTATTACTATCCAAACCTTATTTAACATGGGAAAAAAAGAGTTGAAAGTGTACGGCTTCAATGGTTACAAGGTTATGGGGAGTCTTCATGAATTTAACATGGAAATAGTTATCTATTATCAAATATCTAGTTATATACTATCCAATTACTTATTTATCTACTATCCAACACCCCAAACACACAATCCAAAATGCCTTGTGTAGTTTCTAACAATTTTCACCTACCATCAGATGAATAGTGAAATCACACATACTATCCAACACACCATTTATACTACCCTTGATACACACTATCCAAAATGTCCCGCGTAGTGTCTAAAAATGTAAATATATTATCAGAAAGGGGTACGATGTAAAAGAAGGGATGAAGTCACACAAATATATTATGTGCCACACCACCTGTACTATCCAACACCCCAAATACGCTGTCCAAAAACGTTTTGTGTATTGTCTAAAATCCCCACACCTACTATCAGAAGAAAATGGTATGATGTAAAAGAAGGGACGAGTTCACACGAACATACTATCCAACACACCACAATCCCAAACACCTTGTATAGTATCTAAAAATCCACACCTATTATCAGAAGAAATGGGTATTATGTAAAAGAAAGGAGATTAAATCACACAAACATAATATCTAGTATATCTCCTATACTATCAAGCACCTACTTTTTTTACACTATCCGACACCCACTTTTGTATTACTATCCAACACATGCCCTACTATCAAATACCCACTTTTTATATACTATCCCACAACTACTTATTGATTACTATCCACCACACTATTGGAGACATCAAGCCTCCATATACTTACTAACCAACACAAATTTTAGGAGTGAATTACATACATTATACTTACATACACACAAATATACTATCACATAAAAATGTTAGGATGTAGAAAAAGAGGATTAAATATACATACACACTGTCATATACAGGCAAGCTGGCAAACCTGGCAAACACACTGCTTTAATGGGAAGAGCATGCATGTGAAGGAAAATATACCTCCAATTTGGTATAGAAATGTGAAAGAAAACATAACAAAGATCGAAGAGAGAATGTGACTAAACATGTCCAAAATAATTATTTTCAATACAACAAGCAAACACGTTTTAACAAAAATACCTAAATTATCAATCTGAGTCGGTCCATCTAAATGAAATATCAACTATAAAGAAGGAGGATTGTGGCGTGTCCCTTCCTCTTTATTAACAAATACCACAAACACATCAAAAATTGAATGTAAATACAAGCTTAAAAATGTTGTGAAGTCAAATGTGATTTCCAGTGATCCAAGGCACTGTCATTTTGTCATTAACATACAATACACTCCTGTGCTAAAGAAAATAGATAGCCATAATGTTCACAAAACCATCCTTCTAGTTTATCATCATTTCTAGAGTACTCATGGTCAAGGAGCCCCATATGGCTGTGTGGTCTAAATCACTCGCCTTTACCGATCATTGCCATCCCATCTGTGTATGTGAGAGTTTGAGTCTTGGACTTGGCCAATGTGGTTATGTGAGAAAGCTTTCCAGTAGTTTCCTGTGGGTCAGTGACTCTTACTGGGGTTTTCTTTGGTTCTTCCTGCACCAGTTATACTGGCCACCATGTATAGTCTATCATATGCTGAAAGATGGCATTAAAACCACAACAACAACAACTGAAAACAAGTCCTTCAGCATCCTAAGGAAATCCAAGATTGTGTTAAAGAAAATACACACAACATTGCCCACACAACATGAAAACTGATCCTTGTAATCTCATAATACTGAGCAGAGTTGATACAGCATTTCTTCTCATAAAGTCACTAATGTTGTCTTCCAGAGGATGCAATTGATAGGAATCAAAATAGTCCACACTATGATCATTGGGAGAGTAAACAACTACCCAGCTGGTTCAGAGTCAATGAATGTCATCTGTATTAATGAAATAGGCTTTAACCTCTTTTGGCTTTTGATGTAAAATGTTCATTTTTAGCACATACCACACGATTCCAAGAAGCTGTGTATGAACTGTGAGTCAGAAAATAATGATGTTCCCAGGTATCATTGTTTCTTTGTTTCTTCATGGGTAATGATATGTCATGAGTTGACACCTGAAGAGAACTTTGATGCATTTGGTCTCTAGAGAAGTCACTGGAGGTAGCGAATGGTCATGCAAGTGTTTATACCACTTTCTCAAAGTTTTCTCTCTTCGGAGATGAGAGTCCAGGCTTCTCCCAGATACTCTTCCAACTTTTCTTCTTGACTTATCATCAAATATCTGTCATGTTATGTCTGACAACAATGTTCTCATGCAAAACCTGTAATTATTTCAGCCAAGTCAGTAGCAACACAGGGGATTAAATGTTCTTGTTCTGGCCATCTCGATACCATGATTGTATTTTTGCCTTTTAGGGTTAGGGTTATCTATCCAACCATCTATCTACCTCATTCTAACTTTTTATCTATCGACTGGTCTCATTCTATATCCAACCATATATTTACCTCATTCTACATTTTCATCTATTGGCTGGTCTCATCCTATATCCAACCATCTATTTATCTCATTCTACCTTTTTATCTATTGACTGGTCTCATTCTATATCCAACCATATATTTACCTCATTCTACCTTTTTATCTATCGACTGGTCTCACTCTATATCCAACCACCTATTTACCTCATTCTACCTTTTATCTATCTACTGGTCTCATTCTATATCCTACCATCTATTTACCTCATTCTACCTTTTTATCTATCGACTGGTTTCATTCTATATCCAACCGTCTACCTATCATCTATCTATTATTCTATAGCTATGACTTTAGTATTGCCTGCTTAGTAAGAATATATTACATGTATTAATTCATCTACTGATTGAACCTTTTGAAATTTCTTGAAATATGAATTAAATAAAAAACGTGCAAACACTATGATCTGCATAAATTTTCTAAAGGCATTTTGTAAGATTACAACCCTTTTCTATTGGTTGCAAATACCAATAAAATAGCCATTCACTTAATGCAGGAATATGTAATACTTGACAGTTATAAAATATAAATATTATTAAAAAAATAAAATAAAAAACTTTAGACTATTAAACCTTCTGCCCAATGATCATTGTTATAGTCCAAGTCCCTGTGAATGAACCCTTTAACAAATATCTTTGGGCTAATGAACCTTTGGGACCCAAATTCCTGTGAATGAACCCTTTTACAAATATCTTCAGCCTAATGAACTTTTGGGGCTCAAATCTCTGTGAATGAACCTTTTTACAAATATCTTCAGGCTAATGAACCTCTGGGGCTCATATCTCTGTGAATGAACCCTTTTACAAATATCTTCCGGCTAATCAACCTTCAAGGCCCAAACTGCTATGAAAGTACCCTTTAAAAATATCTTCGGGCTAATGAACCTATGGATTATTTACCCTTCAACCAAATTTCAGACTAATGTCTTTGTACAAAAGAGCTTTGAGATCACCCCAAGTTGTGATAAGCTTTGTGTGAATTACAGTTTTACAAAAAGATCTCTTCTTAATTTTTGTTTCTTATTCACCTCAAGAGGCTGGGCTCTGTGTTAAGTTCATTTTTGTTTGTGAACTAAACTACCAGACTATATTATTGTTTCATCAATCTGACAACTATACTTGCTGTTAAATAAATTCTTGGAAATACTAAAATATAACTTCTCATTTGACTATGAACCTTTGGTCAATTTACAGGCCTTTCAGATTCAATAACAGTAGTAAGAAAATGTGTGTATATATATATATATATATATATATATATATACTCGCTTATAAGATGAGTCCTACTGCCAGATCTGCCATTGCATCATGCGCTGGCAGAATTGGATCTGTGCAGTTTGTTAGGAGTAATCAGAAGAACAAACAACAGGCCCTGATTGGCATGTGCATTATGCTATAGCAGATCAGGATCTTTGTAGTTTGCTGTTTGACTCAAATTGTTGAATGAAGTTCATTAGTATAGCTTTATGAAAGAAAAAGTAATTGTTATCAACTAATAGTTTGCAATAAACTGTTGACGCATTGAAGGATAACACTAAAACTGTAGCAACAGCAAATCCACGAACTCAAAAAGGTAACAGTCCAGTATATTTAATAATGTTATCTGTTACACATTTTTAACACGGTCTTTTCATATTTTCTTTTCACAATTAAATTTCACAAGAATCTGGCTGCCATATTAATTTTCAGTGAAAAGACGTCAGGCAATGGCTATTAACATTTCAGGCCACCTTATGTATGTATTAAATACCCTCTTTCTCTAAACAAAGGATGAAAAATGTCATTAAACTACAAATATGGAATGAACATAAGAAAGGCAATAATTCCATATTAACATATTTTATTGACATCAATTAGTACATTGCTTGGGCTGGAAAAAAATATATCACAGTCCAGCTGTGGTAGAAGTAAAAAAAAGTTGTGAAAGCTTAACATAACAAAAGGATGTTAATAAAATTTACTTAGAGCAAATGCAATGGATTGACATTGCAAATTTCCATGATTTGTACTGCAACCCACCCTATCCCAGACTACAACCTAGGGGTAACTAAGCAAATTCTGTTAAATATATAAAATATCTTCCTGTTAAAACTGCATATAAAAAGTTTGGACACAAAAATAGTAAAGACTGTCATTGGTGTAAATCTGACATTTGGCCCCCACCCAGGGACTTACCATTGTCTTAACACCCCTTTTGCAGATGGTTACCCCATGGGCAAAATAACTAGAAAGTTTTGTTAATTTCTATGCAGCAGATTAAGAGATGTGGTTACATAGAGACTGATGGATGGAGGAATCATGATATCCTTGAGGTTTTTAAAAACAAAAATGGATAATTAGAAAAAAATTTTGGTTTATGTCTGATGCATTCAGATACAATAAAACATGTCTTTCAGAGCCAAGTAACAGAAACTGAATTTGCAGGCAATATCATCAAGAACTCGCTCAATTCTTAAAAAAATATAAGACATAATTATGTCTGTAGATGTTATTTTCATCGAATTATATGGTCTTCAGATTTTATGCTTTAATGAAATGAAAATAGTTTTGAAATGATATAAGAACTGTTTTGTCGCGTGACATCATTTAGACAGATTGTCATGACAAGGCCACATATGCATGACAACTTGACAAATGCCAGCTTTACAAATAGACAAATTCCAAATACTCACTTGCAATGGAGGTTTATTAGCAATCTGGTTAATGGTTGTTGATATCAAATATTTATCAGTCCGACTGATTGGTATGTTTCTTTTTTCTTGGTAGTTTACTGCATGGCAACAAATGAAGGTTATTTAGTGCCAAGGCAACTGAAGTAAAGTTCCTATCACATGATACACCATAGTAGCCAATATGGACTGATAGTGGTGAAATTCAAACCAGCACCCTTCTGTTGCAAGGCTGGCATGCTTGCCACTGAGTGACCAAGACTGGCATGCCTACCACTGAGTGACCAAGACTGGCACGCTTACCACTGAGTGACCAAGACTGAATGGAAGAAAATGATGAATCAAATCAAGCTTTTCTGCAGTAATTAAATGGTTTTCAGTTGAGTTGTTTTGATTTTCATCTCTATTTCTCTTTTGACAATTTAGCAAGATGCCGCAGATCCATGTGATAATGACATCACATAACAGTTCTAAGCCTCTGCACAATTATGATTGGAATCTTCTTTCTGCTATTTTCAATTTAATTTGTATTTTTTATAATGCTGCTCTAAAAATACTGCACTGAATTTACACAGAAAAACAATGGTTAAGACAACCATAATGACTGTATCCTTTCCTGAGTCACAACATGGTCTCTACCAAGTAAAGAAAATATTGTCAATGACAGCTTAACACATCTGCATCAAGATTTGTATGGTTACAGAAACATTTGAAACTACAATTAATATATATATATATATATATATATATATATATATATATATATATATATATATATATATATATTGGATCACAAACAAAAATGATAATAATATTAAGACCTGTAAGTTTTTTGATGTGTAAGTAATGACAAATGCTGGAAATGGAAAAAAGGATTTAGTGCCCCAAGAGCAATGGACACTAGTGTCATGTTGAAGACGACTTTGTTATTGTATTGCATTAAAGATTCCATATGTTTGTAGAAATAAGTTGCAATTACAAGTTACACGGTCTTTCCTGTTATTTATGGAAATTTTTGAGAAATTCTGATTCAGTTAATATCTGGCTCCCATCATACAACTTCTTCAGTAGACTCCAAATAATACTGGAAAACATGCTGACCAATCACAAGGATGCATTTGTACACTCAGAGTCAGATTTTCAAATCTGGAGAAAGATTTACTAATCAAAATGCAAAGTAAAGGTTTATGATGGATCTTAAAAATAACCCATTAGCGTTAAACTCTCAGAATTTGGAGAAATTTATGTTTTTTTTATTATCATGTCTGATTGCGCACAAAAAAACCCTGCAAACTGGTGAAAATAATTCTTAGGATTTTCAAAATCAAAATCTGTCCCCATGAGAAAGTTTTGGAATTAAGATGACTCCTAACTGCTGGTACATCATTTATACGTTGCTCTGATGTATTACATAACAATCACAGTACAACTTCATTTAACCCTGTCCATGAGAATAATAAAGTATACCACCTTATAGTAAGACTACCTTATAATGAAGTTATGATACTGTACTACCTCATTATAACACCATTAATGGAAGTTTGCTGCCTTATAGTAAGACTACCTTATAATGAAGTCAATGATACTGTACTACCTCATTATAACACCATTCATGGAAGTTTGCTGCCTTATAGTGAGCTACCTTATAATGAAGTACATGATATAGTATCCCCTCATTATAACACTGTTTATAAGATTCATAAAGTATACCGCCATAGGATTAATGACAATACTCACCTTATTACAGAACCATGCTATAATGAAAGATCATATAGTGAGGGAGTACTGCATGTACATAATGAAAAGAATGGTTTGTCTATTTATCCCACATGAAACCAAAATAGTGAAACACAATGTCAGATATTTTTCCTAAGTAATAACCAAGATATACGAAACATTTATATTGAAATATGATTTCTAAAGGCTTTTGATTCAAAAATAAAAAATACAAACAATAAACTAGTACAAATCAACATGGTGGATGGAAACCAAAGAAAAAATACAACTGAATAAACTGGTACAAATCAACAAAGTGGACGGAATGTGAAGAAAAAATACAATGAATAAACCGGTATAAATCAACACAGTGGACGGAATGTGAAGAAAAATATCAAAATATATGTTACAAGACAGTAAAGAAGACTAGAATTGGAGAGAAGAAGGTATGTTCTAAAAACATAATAAAAAAAACAATCCTTATCCACACAGTCTTAACTGCATATTTGAACTGAAATAAATTAATTATCCATTGATACTAATAATAATAATTGGTTTGGAATGCTTACAAATAGGTACATCTAGATTATTAGCACATGATACCATGGTTCATTGGTATATTTACCTAAAACATACTTCCCTTCAAAATCATGCAATAATTTGAATGATTAAATCCAGATCTGCTATATCATATTCGTATGTCATCTTTATTTTGAAAATGTAATGGTTATTATATTAGTGTTCATGTAATATAATAAAATTTTAATAATTTTTTGCTTTTCCAGCCTGAGAAATTGTTTTTTAAGATTTTCAGTATGTTTCATATATGCAATAAATATATATGTAAAATTTTATTTATTAGATTATAATTAAAATTTTTATAAAAGTCTTTGTAACAAGCATTTAGATTGGTTAATATTATGTGATGCAAAAACTACAAGTTATAAGCACATAACAACAGAAAGGAACTACTAATGTATTCTTCTGCCATTCTGATGAGTTTCGGCTATATGTCTAAACAATGGTTAAAAATGATAATGCTGTTATTTATTCTTGAGATTTGTTATTACTTTAATATATATTTATAACTATAAGAACTGAACTTCATATTTTATACAATAATGAAGCTAGAAAATTCATGAACAGCCATTGCTTCACTTAATACTCAACTTTGTATTTTACAGCATTTGTGAAATCATGAAGACTGAAAACTAGTTAGACACTATTCATGAACAGCCTTCACCATATGCTCTGCATGAATGGTTTTTCCAAAGTGGAGCAAAGGCCATTCATGCATAGTGTGTTATTGATTACAAGCTTTGTGACTTCATGAATCTAGTATAACATGATGTTCAACTCTTAAATGAAACCCCCATATTGATTTCATTCAAACTTTAAAAACTGAATCAATATCAGCTGGAGGTTCTATCAGACACTGCCATGGTTTCACATTTTACCCATTATCATGTAATAATGCATCAACTTAACTTGTCTGACACCACAGCATGATATTTTACTAGCTAAATATTGCAAATATGAAACATTCCTTAGCAACATCTTGAATGAGAATGTGCTTGGTCAATATATTATCACATTTGTTGCACTTTTGTTGTTGTTGTTTTGTTACAAAAACATTCAACAAATTTGTTTGCATGGTGTTTTATGGCATATCAATAAATTTACGGTTATATTGCAGTTACAGAAAGGTGCCTTGCCCATGGATGCACTGAGGTTGCTGACCCAGCCTGGTCAGGGCAGGTCTCAAACCCACACTCCTCCAGTACAAAGCACTGAACCACAATAGCTCCCCTTGTGGTATAAAATGTGGCAAAATGTCGACTAAAGACATGCTCATTTACTAATTCTCTGTCATTAAAAGCAGTTGTTGATTCACAATCCAGCTACTGGGGCAAATATAGGTTCCTGTGACAGATTAATGAATAGGGACAGTGGTAAAAAACAATAGTTTACAACAGATATATTATCAGCTTGTGACACAGACATTTTCTTATTAAATTTCAGACTTTAACTTTTAACATTACTTTATCTCCTAGTTTTTCCTGTTCAGTTCTATCTCCTAGTTTTTCCTGTTCAGTTCAAGGCTCCTGTTTTTCAAAATGTTGAATTTGTCAACAAACTTGGCTAACTCTTGCTTGGTAGAATAAAAAAGGCCGATACATAAACACAGAATCCACACACTATCAAATTAAATATATATCATCAAAATCTTGATAACAAGTGCACATATGAATATAAGAATGTATGGAAAATAAATGTACCTGGTCTTCCTGTGTTTTATAACAAATATAATGAAAACATGTAAACAGAAACAACATGTACAAAATAAAATTGGTTCTTCATATCATTATTCTGTTCTAATTAAGTATTAAACTCATTTCTATTTATTTCATCATCATATTTTTGACATAATCTGATTATGCCTATTATGTTTTAGATCTTTCCTTTCATAAAACTTCTATAAATACTATCTTGTTTAGTCAAAAATATAAATATTCAAGTTTAAAAATATTTCTACCATGATACATTTTGTTATTAACTGCTTAGCATATGCTACTCTTAATTATTTAAAAATAAACTGCATTATTATCCAAATTTTACAGTAATTAATGTTTTATATTATATCACTCATGTTAAATAAAACAGAAAAAAAATTGATTGAAATTCTCCTAGACTTTAGCACTGATGTTCAATCAAAACAGTTTAAAAATAAGTTTGAGTCATCTGGCTATTTGTCCATTCTTCAATTATTTTCTTCCTCAATTAATTAAAATAACAAAA
Organism: Megalonaias nervosa; assembly: GCA_016617855.1. Classification (NCBI taxonomy): domain Eukaryota; kingdom Metazoa; phylum Mollusca; class Bivalvia; order Unionida; family Unionidae; genus Megalonaias; species Megalonaias nervosa. Next base: position 22,691 of record JAECUM010004451.1, on the reverse strand, counting down.
ATTATATAAAAACCTCCCTAATTTGCTAGTTACAGATTCTAACCTGACATGTACTCACCTATGTTTAAAAGTACAAAAGTTGTGTTGAATTGTTTATCATATGTGGTGAGTTTCTGTGGAGACAGAACAAGGTAAGGTAGAAGGTGGGGTGAAAGAGTTCGTATAGACCTTTTACACAATTAACTATTGTCTGTCATTGAAAAATCAAACAACAAAACAAAAAGCAAAAGTAGTCAACCAGTTGGTACCAAATGATTTTGTAATTGTTAACCTGTACAAAATCAATAGTGCAATTTTGTCAGTACATGTCCCAGAAGTTGAGAACATGATTTTGCATAAGTTATAGGACATACACCATTTATTTTATGAAAGACCTCTTCAATATTCTCCAATTTGTACCAGCTGTTTTTGGTCATTTTTGAGATAATGACATGGGTTTTTTTTGCATTTAAGTTTTTTTTGTATCTTTTCTTCCAACAATCAATAAGTTAGCATTTTTCTTGGAAAAATCATTACACGTAAAATAATGACTGGCAAACCCTATTGTAGACTACTGGTATATAAATAAGGTTTGTATGTTTGTAGTGCATACATGCCCACACAAGTATGTATCAAAGACATTATTATCCAGTTAGATGAATGATGAAAGACAGTCTTTATAAAATGAAAATTACTGAAGCACATCAGGAATACTTTTGAATATCACTGAAGCACATCATGAATACTCCAAAAATATCTATACTTTTTACAAGCACTGCTAAAAATATACTCCATACTCCTGGCATGTTTTTATATTTCTTGCAACATAACCAAATACAAAAATACAAAACTTGAATAAGTACTGAAGATAAATAATTGCATAAGTAAAACAATAATTGAATTACTGTAATAATTACAATTAATTATATATATATAATTCCTGTTCACTTCATTACAAGATGAAATGTGAGTATCTTGATTGTCCACAAAATCTAAGTATATAAACAAGATCATAAATACTGATATTAGTAGATTACAAAAATTATCAAAGGTCAAAACACATGACAATGTCAGAAGATAACAAGGTCACCTGGAGGTCATGTGGATAGCAGTTCTCTAATCTGATTCTGAATCCTGAAAAAAAGAATGACATTTCTTTATTCAAAATAAAGATTATAATTATAGTAAATAAAATAGTTCTAATTTTGTTTATATAATGAAATTAAAACAGATTATCAGTGGAAAGAAATAAGTGCTGAAAAGATTAGCTGATTGAAATTTGATTGCTTTCCATAAAGTTCAGAATGAAATATATACATGAAGTTGATGGCATCCAAATGCATTGTTATTACATCCACATTCCTGTCTGAACTAATTTATCACTTTGTAATACTTATGCTAGGTCAGCCTTTTCTAGACAGTGATGAATTATAAAAGAGCCCAAGTTTCTGCAAACTCAGGGAAAAGCATGCATTGCTATCGATATGTCCCATCTCTCACCTGATAAATCAATAGGGAAGAGAAGTACAAACTACCACAGGTATGAACAATTGATTTTCTACATGTATCACAAAGATCTAAACAGGTTTAAATTATTTATAAAATCTACACACCTGCCATTTACTATGTAATGAATAATCATCATGTGGTGAAGAAACATGAACTTCATGCTAAAAAAAAGTATATCTAGGTATACGTAAATCTTGCATGTGACAGCCTGAATATTTTCCTAGGCATCAATAAGTCAATCAGTGGCTCTCAGGGGAAACCTGCAACCCTAACTAAATCCTTGAGAAATGGTGTTGGAAATACCTAATACCGTATATACTAGCTTATAAGATGGGTCCAACTGCAAACTGCACAGACCCAGATCTGCCATCACATAATGTTCCAGCATATCTGGTCTATGCAGTTGGTTAGAAGTAATCTGTAGAACCAACAACACAGACCCTGATCTGCAGGTGCGTTATGCTATGCCAGATCAGGATCATTGTTGTTTGCAATTTGGCTATGAGCGAGTGTATATAAACGAATGCATACAAAGACCCAGATTTATAAATACATAATGTGCCCACAGATCTTGGTCAAAACTTTGGGTTGTCCTTATTAATTCAAATGAACTTTAATTCAAGTGAACTTGTAGACTCTAATCTGCTGGCACATTATGCCAGAACAGACCTGGATCTATACAGTAACACCATTTGCAGGTGGTGGTGCTTTATGTATGAGAAAATATGGAGAATGATAGAAGCCTGGTAAGAAGTGAGGCTTAATACAACTCAACATGAACTTAGATTTTGAATAATATTACAGACAAAGGCCAATGAAAACAGATTTTCAGTAATATTGCAGACACAGGCCAATCAAAAGTTAGATTTTGAGTAATCTTACAAAGGCAAATCAAATGTTTCATATACTGTACTTTAATAATTACAAATTTATAATTTGCAACAGGCATTTAGAGTGGTTAAAAATCCAACATGTAATTTTAAAAAACCTAGAACTTATTAGTTCATACAGCTGAAAAGAACTACTTCTGTTTTTTATGTACCCTTCTTGTGTGCTTTGACAGTATTTGTCAACGGTGATCAAAATAAAGTTCTGTTATTTCTTCAGATTCATTATTAGTTGCTATAAATAGTTATAATTATGAGAACTGAACCTCATATTTATACAGCTCATGCAGTGCCTAATTAATTTTCAAGCTTCATTACCTCCTTCCAAACATGTATTGTCTTATTGATCTAGCAACTACTATCTATTGTCTCACTGATCTTGCAACTATGTATTGTCTCACTGATCTAGCAACTATGTATTGTCTCACTGATCTAGCAACTATGTATTGTCTCACTGATCTAGTAACTATGTATTGTCTCACTGATCTAGCAACTATGTATTGTCTCACTGATCTAGCAACTATGTATTGTCTCACTGATCTAGCAACTACTATGTATTGTCTCACTAATCCAGCAACTACCATGTATTGTCTCACTAATCTAGCAGTGATGTATTTTGTCTCACTGATCTAGGAACTACTATGTATTGTCTCACTGATCTAGGAACTACCATGTATTGTCTCACTGATCTAGCAACTACCATGTATTGTCTCACTGATCTAGCTAATAACTCTAACATTTTTATTATCTTAATGATTATGCAGACAGTACAATGCAAACTTTCTCAGTGAATCTATAAATTGTGTGCCGTAAAATACTTTGTACATGTAAATTGAGTGCCCTCATATATTCATTATCTGTAAATTGAGTACCATGAAATACTCAGCATCTTTAAAATAAGTGCCGTAAAATACTTAGCATCTGTAAAATATGTGCCCCAAAATACTTAGTATCTTTAAACTGAGTGCCCTAAATTGCTCAATATCTGTAAAATTAGTGTCCTAAAATACTTACTATATGTCAATTGAATGCCCTAAATAACTTCATATCTATAAATTCAGTGCCCTAAATTACCCCATATCTATAAATTGAGTGCTCTAAGACACTTAGTATCTGAAATTTGAGTGCCATAAAATATTTAGTATCTGTAATTTGAGTGCCCTAAATCACTCGATATCTGTAATTTGAGTGTCCTAAAATACTTAGCATCTGTAAATTGAGTGCCCTAAATTACTCTATATCTGTAAATTGAGTGCCCTAAATTACTCTATATCTGTAAACTGAGTGCCCTAAATTACTCTATATCTGTAAACTGAGTGCCCTAAATTACTCTAAATCTGTAAATTGAGTGCCCTAAATTACTCTACATCTGTAAACTGAGTGCCCTAAAATACTCTATATCTGTAAACTGAGTGCCCTAAAATACTCTATATCTGTAAACTGAGTGCCCTAAATTACTCTATATCTGTAAATTGAGTGTCCTAAAATACTTAGTATCTGTAATTTTCGTCCCTTAAATTACTCCATATCTTTATACTGAGTGCCCTAAATACTCCATATTTATAATGCAAGTCCCCTAAAATACTTATATCTGTAAATTGAGTGTCTAAAATACTTAGCATCTGTAATTTGAGTGCCCTAAAATTCTTACATCTGTAAACTGAGTGACCTAAAACACTTATATCTGCCATTTGAATGCCTTAAATTATTCCAGATCTGTAATGTGAGTCCCATCTGTAATCTGAGTGCCCTAAATTACTCCATATCTGTAATGTGAGTCCTATAAAATACTTATATATGTAATTTGAGTGCCCTAAATTACTCCATATCTGTAAATTGAGTGCCCTAAAGTACTTGGTATATAAAGTTTTTCTTGATATCAATGTACTTTAATTTTTGTGCAAATTTGCAATCTGAGACATATCTCAAAGTTTAAAGTTTAAAATCTCTAACAATAATCAAGATTTTTTAAAGTCATTTTTTGAAAGCTAATTTTATCAGCACACATAATTATCGTATATGTTTAAAGTTTGAGTAGTAAAGCTTATCAACCAGAAAACTGATACAATTATGCAATCAGCTGATTCAAGAAATGAAGTATTATTAGGAAAAGGCATAAACAGAACTAAGTAGTCACTTAATAAAGGACACAGCCGTTTTTTGATGAGAGAATTTTATGTATTGACTTAGTTTTTCCTTTTCACTAACATATATGTTAGTTGCTACAAAAATACTTTAAATATGCTTATTTTCTGCAGTTTTTATATCATACATGCACTTACAATCTAGATTTGACAGCAAGTGCTGTTATAATATGCACAGAATATTGACTTTGTCAGTTATTTTTCAGGTTTCTGATTCACATGTTAAAATACTGATAAATTGCACATGAACTACCTGGTTACCAACAGAGTTGTCTTCATAGTAAAATGACAAATAATCTTTAAATAAACAATAGAATTAATATACATTCTTAGCCATCCCCAAAATTATTGTTTTTGTTCAATCACTGAAATATGATTAATTGCCAATTAGAACAAAGTAATGAAACAACTATCACATTTCAACACTTTATCAACAATCAATTCTCCTTCTGCCATTTAACTGACTATTCCATTGAATTTCAATACATTAATTATATTTAATCTTGCAAGCTCTCCAAACCAGGAAACTGCTATTGGGAAACAGCTATTTCAGTCATGGTGATGACAGAACCACAATCAATGCTTAGGATGGCTCTTTTATTGCCACATGATGGTCAGGGTGACAATGGTAAAGGAACAATAGGCTTTTTAGAAAAAAGATTGTTCATTCAAGCATCAGAAGGATCAAGTACAGCCACAGATTTCTGTAACCATTATTAATACCATTGATTTATCTGTAAAGACAGTGGGTATGACTCAGAGTGAACCTCCCATAGAATACTTCTTTTTTTCTATCATGGCACTGAAAATGAGACCAATTCTGGGCATTCATTGATTATCTTAATTAAATTAATCCCAAAGTGTGCTCAAGTTCATTAAAGAATCGTTGAAAGAGAAATGAAAATATAAGGGCATGTTTTTAAAAAAATTGACTATCATCTATACTTACTTATGAGTCCAACAGCAAACTGCTCAAACCAGATTTGCTGCTGCATTATGTACCAGCAGATCTGGGTCTGAGCAGTCTGTTAGGATTAATCAATGTAGAACAAACAGCACAGACCCTGAACTGCAGGTACATTATGGTATGGGAGATCAGGATCTTTGTTGTTTGCAGTTTGAGTTGACTTATAACTGAGTGTATGTTGAGTCCAAAGAAGATCTAAACAAGATTTGTCCTCTTTGAATCATGTTAAGTTCTGCTATTTAACTATAATGGCTTAGCCAAGGGAGGGGTCTATAAGTTTCTATCACAGTCCATGAATTGTACCCAAATCTGAAGATACATTGGATGAAAATTACAATGTCTGATCAACAGACTTGTCTAAATTATATTAATGTTCAAATGCCTGTAAGACAGGACTCGGGCCTAAATTATAATCCATGTTCCAATTTCTGTAGGACAGGACTTGGGCCTAAATTATATCAACGTTCTAATTTCTGTAGGACAGTACTTGGACCTAAATTATATCAATGTTCAAATGCCTGTAGGACAGGACTTGGGCCTAAATTATAATCAATGTTCCAATTTCTGTAGGACAGGACTTGGGCCTAAATTATAATCAATGTTCCAATTTCTGTAGGACAGGACTCGGCCTAAATTATACCAATGTTCTAATTTCTGTAGAACAGGACTTGGGCCTAGATTATATCAATGTTCCAATGTTTGTAGAACAGGACTTGGGCCTAAATTATATCAATGTTCCAATGCCTGTAGGACAAGACTTGGGCCTAAATTATATCAATGTTCCAATTTCTGTAGAACAGGACTTGGGCATAAATTATAACAATGTCTTGGCTGCTAATGATGATGAGGTAACACCTGCAACTATTCTAACAAACTGCAGTATTTTTGTGTTTATTTTCAAAGGCAAACACCATACATTATAACATTTTTCTCCCTCCCCCTGACTTCATGTCTATGCAACAAAACTGATTCATCTAGGAATCTGCAGCACAACCGAGACCATTCCTATAATTTACCCGAGCATTCTGCTGCCTGGCCCTTAAATTACTCCTCAATTCCAACACGTTTTGTGATTACTGGTAATAACTGAATGCTGAAATTTGAGGTAGTAATATCCACAAGACACTATCCAATATTTTGATGCTGTTGTGACGTCAAGACTATTTGTATTGTAGTGCCAAAGCGAATGACATTTTCAGCTTTTTTTTCCCAATAACATTTTCAAAAGTGTGATAGAACTGGGATAAAAATACATGTATTGTGTCTGAAGATCTGATGATATTCATTTTACAGTCACCAATAGTCATTTTACCAGCTCTGCTGACATTCTGTCACTAAGACTGATGATGGTAATGGTCATTCTACAGTCACCAATAGCCATTTTACCAGCTCTGCTGACATTCTGTCACTAAGACTGATGATGGTAATGGTCATTCTACAGTCACCAATAGTCATTTTACCTGCTCTGCTGACATGTTGCCACTAAAGCTCATTTTTCAACAACAAAACTACCATTAACTTCTTCAAAACCTCATATAGAAGACAGTTATCCATACATTCTAAGACCCCAACATCACTAGCAACCAAGCCCAACTCCTATTGGTAGGATGAGAACTATTAATAATGTATACACATCTGCACCATTTAATTACAGCAAAAGTCTGGAGTGCAGCAAATGTTCTCATTAAGAGATGCCTTTGTACATATGTGAAAACTTGTTCAAGCACAATTCCATCTAAACAAAGGAGAGAAAGGCTTGTCACTCCATGTACATATGGAGAGCCCCAAAAGGCAAACAACAAAGTCTAGGTTCTTTCTTGTATTTTCTCTTTTACTCTACTGCAATTGTGAGTATCAGAATAAAAAAGTCATTTCCCAACTTTCACATGTGAGAGGTAACTCAATAAATCCATGTTATATAAACAAAAACTGGAAGATATCTTGCTTGTGATTAAAAGTTAGAAAACGATTTTCCTTCAGAATTATTTGAGATTGTGGTTTTAAGGGGTAAGGTTACATGCACTATGGACATTCCATCTGCTTCTTGTAATATAATAGAATTATCTTTTCTCTCTATGTCTGTCTTATTGGGGTCTATCTTCTCTTTATGTGTGTCTTTTTGGGGTCTATCTTCTCTCTATGTGTTCTTTTGGGGTCTGTCTTCTCTTTATGTGTGTCCTTTTGGGATCTATTCTTTTTATGTGTGTCTTTTGGGTCCATCTTCCCTTTGTGTGCATCTTTTTGGTGTCTAACTTCTCTCTATGTGTGTCCTTTTTGGGTCTATCTTCTCTGTGTGCATGTCCTTTAGGGGCCTGTCTTCTCTTTATGTGCATTCTTTTGGGATCTATTTTCTCTTTATGTGTGTCCTTTTGGGGTCTATCTTCTCTCTGTGTGTGTAATTTTGGGTCCATCTTCTATTTATATGAGTCCTTTTGGGGTCTATCGTCTCTTTATGCATGTCCTTTTGGGGTCTGTCTTCTCCTTAGGTGTGTCTTTTTGGGGTCTGTCTTCTCTTTATGCATCCTTTTGGGGTCTGTCTTCTCTTTATGTGTGTCCTTTTGGGTCTATCTTCCATTTGTGTTTGTGTGTGTGTGTTTTGGGGTCTATCTTCTCTCCAAGTGTGTCCTTTATGGGTCAGTCTTCTCTTTATGTGCATCCTTTTTGGGTTCTATCTTCCCTCTATGTGTGTCCTTTTGGTGTCTATCTTCTCTTTATGTGTGTCCTTTTGGTGTCTATCTTCTCTTTATGTGTGTCCTTTTGGGGTCTATCTTCTCTTTATGTGTGTCCTTTTGGGGTCTATCTTCTCTCTATGTGTGTCCTTTTGGTGTCTATCTTCTCTTTATGTGTGTCCTTTTGTGGTCTATCTTCTCACTATGTGTTTTCTTTTGGAGTCTATCTTCTCTTTATGTGTGTCCTTTTGGTGTCTATCTTCTCTCTATGTGTGTCCTTTTGGGGTCTATCTTCTCTTTATGTGTGTCCTTTTGGGTCTGTCTTCTCTCTATGTGTGTCCTTTTGGTGTCTATCTTCTCTTTATGTGTGTCCTTTTGGGTTCTATCTTCTCTCTATGTGGATCCTTTTGGGGTCTATCTTCTCTTTATGTGTGTCCTTTTGGGGTCTGTCTTCTCTCTATGTGTGTCCTTTTGGTGCCTATCTTCTCTCTATGTGTGTCCTTTTGGTGTCTATCTTCTCTTTATGTGCATCCTTTTGGTGTCTATCTTCTCTCTCTGTGTGTCCTTTTGTGGTTTATCTTCTCTTTATGTGTGTCCTTTTGGGGTCAGTCTTCTCTCTATGTGTGTCCTTTTGGTGCCTATCTTCTCTCTATGTGTGTCCTTTTGGTGTCTATCTTCTCTCTATGTGGTGTGTCCTTTTGGGTCTATCTTCTCTCTATGTGTGTCCTTTTGGGTCTATCTTCTCTCTATGTGGTGTGTCCTTTTGGGTCTATCTACTATTTATGTGTGTTCTTTTGGGGTCTATCTTCTCTCTATGTGTATCCTTTTGGGTCAATATACTCTTAATGTGTGTCCTTTTGGGGTCTGTCTTCTATTTATATGTGTCCTTTTGGTGTCTATCTTCTCTTTATGTGCATCCTTTTGGGGTCTATCTACTGTCTGTGTATCCTTTTGGGTCAATATACTCTTAATGTGTGTCCTTTTGGGGTCTGTCTTCTATTTATATGTGTCCTTTTGGGGTCTATCTTCTCTTTATGTGCGTCCTTTTGGGGTCTATCTTCTCTTTATGTGTATCCTTTTGGGTCTATATACTCCTAATGTGTGTCCTTTTGGGGTCTGTCTGTCTTCTCTTTGTGTGTGTCATCTTGGGGTCTATCTTCTCTCTATGTGTTTCATTTTGGGGTTTATCTTCTCTCTATGTGGTATGTCCTTCTGGAGTTATCTTCTATTTATATGTGTCCTTTTGGGGTCTCTCTTCCTTTGTGTGTCTTCTTGGAGTCTATCTTCTATTTATATGTGTCCTTGTGGGGTCTGTCGTCTCTTTATGTGTGTCCTTCTGGGGCTATCTTCTCTCTCTCTCTGTGTTCTTTTGGGTCTATCTTCTCTCTATGTGTGTCATTTGAGTCTGTCTTCTCTCTCTTCTCTCTATGCGGTGTGTCCTTTTGGGCCTGTCTTCTATTTATACATGTCCTTCAGGGGTCTATGTTCTGTCTATGTGTGTCCTTTTGGGTCTATCTTCTATTTACATGTGTCCTTTTTGGGTCTGTCTTCTCTTTATGTGCATCCTTTTGGGGTCTATGTTCTCTCTATGTGTGTCCTTTTGGGGTCTGTCTTCTCTCTATGTGTACCCTTTTGGGGCCTATCTTCACTTTATGTGTGTCCTTTTGGTGTTTATCTTCTCTTGATGTGTGTCCTTTTGGGGTCTATGTTCTCTCTATGTGTGTCCTTTTGGGGTCTATCTTCACTTTATGTGTGTCCTTTTGGTGTCTATCTTCTCTCGATGTGTCTCCTTTTGGTGTCTATCATCTCTCGATGTGTGTACTTTAGGTGTCTATCATCTCTCGATGTGTGTCCTTTAGGTGTCTATCATATCTTGATGTGTGTCCTTATATGGACCACCTTGATGTGTATCCTTTTGTAGAAAACCACCATGTACATAATACATTGAATTTTGAAGAAACATACTTCAAAATACTAGACTTAGGCATTCTGAGTAATATGGTTCAAACTTAGGGGCCATGTTGGGGGGAGGGGGTGTGCTCTGAGTGTTTCAAGTGCAAATGGCTTTAGAATCTATATTAAATACTTCCTTGTTGTAACCAAAAGTGGTGGTATGGTGTATGAGGACTGGATAGCTGTACAGTACAAATGAAAGTGGTGCTATGGTGCATGAAGACTGGATAGCAGTACAGTACATCTGAAAGTGGTGGTATGGTGCATGAGGACTGGATAGCTGTACAGTATGTAAAGCTATCAAGTTCTCATGCACCATACCATCACTATCTGATGTACCATCTGAAAGTGGTGGTATGGTGCATGAAGACTGGAGAGCAGTACAGTACATCTGAAAGTGGTGGTATGGTGCATGAAGACTGGAGAGCAGTACAGTACATCTGAAAGTGGTGGTATATTACATGAAGACTGGATAAGTGTATAGTACAAATGAAAGTGGCGGTATGTTACATGAAGACTGGATAACTGTACAGTTCAAATGAAAGTGGTGCTATGGTGCATGAGGACTGGATAGGCATACAGTACAAATAAAAGTGGCGGTATGTTACATGAAGACTGGATAGCTGTACAGTACAAATGAAAGTGTTGGTATGGTGCTTGAAGACTGGATAGCAGTACTGTACAAATGAAAGTGGTGGCATGGTGCATGAGGACTGGATAGCTATACATACTGTACAGCTATCCAGTCCTCATGCACCATATCACCACTATCAGATGTACTATCTGAAAGTGGTGGTATGAAGACTGGACAGCAGTACAGTACATCTGAAAGTGGTGGTATGGTGCATGAAGACTGGATAGGTGTAGAGTACAAATGAAAGTGGCAGTATGTTACATGAAGACTGGATAGCAGTACAGTACAAATGAAAGTGGTGGTATATTACATGAGGACTGGATAGCTGTACAGTACAAATCAAAGTGGTGGTATGTTACATGAAGACTAGATAGCAGTACAGTACAAATGAAAGTTGTGGTATGGTGCATGAAGACTGGATAGCTGTACTGTACAAATGAAAGTGGTGGTATATTACATGAGGACTGGATAGCTGTACAGTACAAATCAAAGTGGTGGTATGTTACATGAAGACTGGACAGCAGTACAGTACATCTGAAAGTGGTGGTATGGTGCATGAAGACTGGAAAGCAGTACAGTACAAATGAAAGTGGTGGTATATTACATGAGGACTGGATAGCTGTACAGTACAAATGAAAGTGGTTGTATGTTACATGAAAACTGGATAGCAGTACAGTACAAATGAAAGTGGTGGTATATTACATGAGGACAGGATAACTGTACAGTACAAACGGAAGTGGTGGTATGGTACATGAAGACTGTATAGCAGTACAGTGTATATCACTTCTGGCAGAATTTGCTATCAGTCTCTGCTGGTATGTACAAATCAGGGTTTGTGAAAGTTATTCTCAAATAACTGTAAATAAAAGACACAGACCCTAAAAGCACACTAAATGACATTACTATTGCTATTCCAAACATAACTGACTGAATACACAGTATTACCCCCAGTTAATCTTAAAGTAAGTGTCCTCAACATTATTTTATAGCCTGTGGTACAGATTTACCATGATTGATTGGATTTTATGCCTGTTCCAGGTAGAGGGTTTTATGGTGTATTAATTGCTTATTGATACTGATTACACTTCAGTGAATGCAATAATGTGAACACATCAATGAATCTACAATACCATTGTTTAATTTAGAATCCAATATAACATCTTATAACTGAAATGTTATTTTTCCATATTATTATTGCCTGTTACAAAAGTACCACTATACTGTAAATGAAAAGCATTTTGTCGTATCATGGAATTCTGAAGCAAAGAATAAATCCAATATTTTTCAGTTATCCTGCACAAGACCATACCATCCCAATTCCATCCTATACCTTCACAAGGGCCCTACTGTCCCAATTTCATCCTGTACCTGCACAAGCCTACCATCCCAATTTCATCCTATACCTTCACAAGGCCCTACCATCCCAATTTCATTCTATACCTACACAATGGGATCATGAGCTTATTCTAGGCTATCAATTTACTATCACTATTTTTTCCAGGAATTAAAGGAGTCTGATAAAAAACACAGACACACACACAAAAATTATGAAATGTCCTAAATCTTTCATACATGTAATCGAAATCTGCATTCATTTAAAAAATCTAACTTTCAAAAAAAATTCATTAAAACTTAAATCCAAATAAAACCCATAATCTGCACAAAGAAAAGAAATACAAGCATTTATGTTTGTCTGTGCAACTCTATGCATGCATACCTGTACATCTTTTAGACATGTATGTCTGCCAGTACAACGTTCAGACATATATGCATGTACAACTTTTAGACATTATGTTGCCTGAACAACATTTAGACATGTATACCTTTACAACTTTTAGACATTTATATCTGCTGGTACAACCTTTTGACATGTATGTCTGCCTGTATACATTACAGGCATGCATGTCTGCATGTACTATGTCTGCTGTTACAACTTTTAGACGTTAATGTCTGCCTCTCCAACTTTTAAACATGTCTGCATGTACTATGTCTGCCTATACAACTTTTTGACATTAATGTCTGCCTCTACAACCTTTAGACATGTACCTGTACTATGTCTGCCTATAGTACATTTAGAAATTTATGTCTTCCCATATAGTTTTAGACATTTATGTCTGCCTATACAACCATTAGACATTTATGTCTGCTATACAAAGTGTAGACATGTATGTCTGCCTATTTAACTTCTGGACCTTTATGTCTGCTTACACTTCTCAGTTGGTATGTCTGTCTGTACAATGTTTAGACATTTATGTCCACCTGTACCTTTTAGACATTTTTTGTCTGCCTGTACAACTTTAAGACATTTTATGTCTGCCTGTACAACTTTGAGACATTTATGTCTGCCTATACAACTTTTAGACACCTTGGGATGATATTATTTGATATGCTGACAATGCTAATTGTAATCACTAAATATGGGAGCATTTTAAAACAGCATTCATATTTCATGATCTTACAGACTTGCATTTACAGTACCAGACCTACAAATCAGCCTCTTATAATCCCCCAAAATTTAAATTCTGCAATCACTATGTCATCTTTTGGGGGATGGGAAGGTTAACAGTAAATGGGGGATTTTTTAATTATAGTCCCTCCTTTCAGGATGAATAAAGTTTTTCTCTGACCTGTCCCCATGCATATCTATTTTGCTATTTTCATAAAAATCCTTTCCTTTATAAAGAACAAAACAAAATATTCTGGATCTGCAGATGATCTTCCTTTCCAACAACCTCTAGTTCTCCACCTTCCATAACATTTCAAGGTCAATGCTTAAACATGAAAGCAGTATTTGCACACAGAAAATAAAAAAGACAAACATAATAAATTCTTAACAATCCAGGAAGGAGGGTATTAGATCAGTAATTCCAGGAAGGAGGGTGTTAGAAAAGTAATTCCAGAACTCTTTACTAATGCCATTTGATTACTACAACTGCAAACAGTTTGTTGTCTTCCCCCCATATTTTTCTGCCAATGGTTGCATATGGCAGAAAAATGGGTGAATCCTCTGCCACCGTGCAATGTGTCAGACTGTTCAGATGCCAAAAGCACTCACCTGCCAAAGCTAGAATGGAGTCAATAGTGATTAAAACTGTTCAAAGGGATTCTGGAAGATTTCTCTATAGCCTGTTTTGACTGATAAATCAATATTTACCACGCAGTCTACTCTGCTTTAGAGACATCCTTCATATCATTATCATACCATAATGTGGCTGAAAGGGTCCTCCAGTACTACTTATATTTATCCTGGGTACATTTTATGTATCAATAACATACCCTATTTTGTCTTTGAATATAGAATTTATAAATGTACTTTTATTACCATATACCATATATACTTGCTTGTAAGTTGAGTCCAACTGCAAATAACATAGATCCTGATCCACTGTAGCATAATACACCTGCAGATCTGGGTCTGTGTTGTTTGTTCTACTTGTTATTCCTAGTAAACTATACAGACGCAGATCTTCTGCTGCATTAAGTGACAGTATATCTGGGTCTGTAGAGTTTGAAGTTGGACTCGTAAGTGAGTGTAAATGAACTGTAAGTACCTCTTGCTCAAACCTCATAAAATAAAAGAATACTGTAACTTACAAGTGATACAGGTACAGTACTTGACAGAAGAATACAAAGTGGCATACATTTGTTATAATGTTCCAAACTTGTATAGAGGTTTATTTATATTTTAATCAATACCTAGAACCTGTCATAACTGAATGTCATCAATGGGACACTGAAACAGTGACACATGAAGGTTAACAGAGAAAATGGTACATTTTAACATACATAATCTGTTGTTGTTAACACAAATGCACATGCACATGCAAATTGTACCATAAAACACAATGCCTCCTTCTGCAGAATATTTAAAAGGGTATAAGAGACTGGCTGACCATTTAACTGAGGAGGAGGTGTGGGACGGGCTACTTTTCTGTTGAACCAGGATATTTTCTTTTTCTTTATCTCAAAATAAGTTATTTTTGAAACTAATATAATGGATTATACTAAGTTATTATTTAAAACTAATATAATGGATTATACTAAGTTATTATTTGTCAAGAAGAGCAAGAGTATTTTTAAAGCCTGATTTATTTTTTTTAAATACCCCCCCCATGCCAAAAATTAAATGGCTGGTCTCTAACAAGATTATGCCTACAGATGTTATTGTTAAAAACTAGAAATCTTATGTTTGTAAAATGTGTAACTTCATGCTTCCCCATTTTATTTACCTCTATCCCAAAATTTGAACTTCTTGTATACGTACCACAGAGTAAGGGCAAAATATCAGCACAGGTATGTGCAATTGTCTCATAATGCCCATCAAGTATGTACTTGGTTTTTGGATGGGGATCTCAACAGCTTCTAGGTCATAAAGAATGGATCAAGTGCTTGGGGTGTAGAGATGGACCCATGGGATATCATGCATGTGGTAATTCTCAAATTCCCAGGTAAATCCCTGAATCATGATTCCTAGCATAACATATTTTGGGATCAATTCTTATTTTTAGCAAACCAAAAAAAAGAGTCTTAATGAATAATGAAATGCATGTAGAAAGTCATAGCTTCTTATTAGAGAACATGTCTTAGATCTCAAAAGATATTATCTTTTACAATTAAAAGCCCATCCCAGGGAACCTTTCTCAGACAAATGATCTGTGTATAAACCAGATATAGTCTAAATATGGCAAGGCATCCCCTGCTGTTGTGCTGACTTAAGTTACCTGCATGCTCTCCTCAAGATTCTTTACACTTTTTTGTTGCTCATACAAAATAACATCTCATATATTCATCTCCTCATTATCTGCACTATATTTGGATGGAAGATCCCATTTCAATTAATGTACAGCTTACTTACTGTTGATGCTATATACACATCACATTGAGTTACATCTTCTTGAGATACTGAGATATCTTTCAAAAAATAAATGTAAAATTTCTGGAAAATACATTTTTTCCTTTTTTCATTCTATAAACATTGCCAAATAACGCTGCAACAAAAATGCTAAAAGCAATTAAATAATAAAAGTATGTCAGAGCACATGCCAATAAAGTGAAACCTGTATCAAGCAGCCACCCACGGACAAAGTCCAAACTGGCCTTTCTACATTGGTGATCTCTTAATGAAGGTACAGCTTTCGAACTTGGTTCTTGATCAGATATCAAACACTGAGTAAAAGTATTTATTCTTATTATTCTTCTTCTTATTATTCTTCTTCTTATTATTATTGGGGCCCTGGGTGGCCAAATAATCTAAGGTGCTAGCCTTTACAGATCACTGACATCTCGCCTGTCTGTGTGGGTCTGAGTGTTGGGTTTGGACAACATGGATATGTAAGAAAACTTGTTAGTAGTTTCCTATTGGTTGGTAGTTCTTCCAGGGGTTTCCCCAGGTTCTTCCTCCACCAAATATACTGGCTTCCATGTATAGCCTGTCATGTGCTGAAATATTGTAATAAATTCATAACAACAACAATGTTATTATTATTATCATTATTATTATTATTATTATTATTTCAGGTAAATGGCACAATTTCCTATTCAAAGAATTCACTGTATAAATGTATTATTTGTAAATTCTGATTGAAAAGTGTTTAATTCATAGATTTATAGATTTCTTCATGTTCTTCTTAAATATTTCATGTAGAAAGTTTTCTTTTTATGTATGTATGTATGTATGTATGTATGTATGTATGTATGTATGTCTGCATCTATATATGTATGTATGTATGTATGTCCCTCCACCAACCCATTACCCACACAGTTGGATCACCTATAAGAATGGCAATTTAGCTCAAGTATTTACCCCAACAACAAATTTCTAAGCAAATTATGCCTTTATTCCAATTCATAATATGACAATGGAGATTATACAATTGAAATTTACGCTGACAAACAACTTGAGTATGGTGAATATAAGCAAGATAAGGCATGTTACAGATCAATTTACATATGTCTTTACTTAAACAATGCCTTTCTTGGGTCAACAAACCTTTCATCTGAACTGTCCATATGCTCAAGTGACTGCTTTAAGCAGTTACAAACCACCCTTTGATTAGGAAGCACATGCCTGTTGATGACGAAGAGTATGTAACCATTTAGTAATGATTTTTAAAGAGGAAATTTCACAGGAGGAAATTGCAATGGCCACTGAGACCAGGTGACCACTAAATAAATGTGACTGTAAGAGCTGGTTTAACTGTGTAATATTGGCTTGTAATACAAAACATCTTTCCTTGTACTGAGCTTTCTTCCAAAAGGATCTTTAAAACTTTTTTTAACTGCACATATTATACACACATGTCAATAATTCTTCTTAAATTTCCCCTACTCAAAAGGGAAACAGGAAATATGTACTACTGAACTTTATGATGTATTCCCAAGCTCATGTAAATGTCTTGTAGAGTCCCAGCCTCATGTAATTGACTGGCATATTCCCAACCTCTTGTCATTAACAGTTTATTTTCAACTGATATAAAATGTGACAATTCTGTTTGCTTGAAGCATGTCAACACAACCAACAAAGCAGAATACCCAACCACAGTGCATGAAATGGCCTGAACACCAACATTGACCAAAGTGTGAAATGACCTAAATATGACCATTGACCATGGTGTGGAATGACCTAAATACAACCATTGACCAAGGTGTGAAAAGATTTGAACACAAACATTGACCAATGTTTGAAATGACCTAACCACAAACATTGACCAATTTGTGAAATGACCTAAACACAAACACTGACCAAGGTGTGAAATAACCTAAACACAAACACTGACCAAGGTGTGAAATAACCTAAACACAAACAATGATCAAGGTGTGAAATGGCCCAAATACAAATACTGACCAAGGTGTGAAATGACCTAAACACAAACACCGACCAAGTTATGAATGACCTAAACACAAACACTGACCAAAGTGTGAAATAACCTAACCACAAACATTGACCAAGGTGTGAAATAACCTAAACACAAACACTGACCAAGGTGTGAAATAACCTAAACACAAACACTGACCAAGGTGTGAAATAACCTAAACACAAACAATGATCAAGGTGTGAAATGGCCCAAATACAAATACTGACCAAGGTGTGAAATGACCTAAACACAAACACCGACCAAGTTATGAATGACCTAAACACAAACACTGACCAAAGTGTGAAATAACCTAACCACAAACATTGACCAATTTGTGAAATGACCTAAACACAAACATTAACCAAGGTGTGAAATGACCCAAACACAAACACTGACCAAGGTGTGATATACATATAAAGGTAACATTGTATGTCCCTATCAATGTCAAGGTGAAGCATAAAAAAGAAGACATTTTACATTAATCATAAAGCCTGATGGATCAATACAAATTTCCGATTTTTAATGAAAATTCAGGATTTATTTTTACCAAGGTTTCCAGATTTTTGGCTTGAGAGTTATCACATATATGAGTCATGTCAGTTTTATGTACAAATTTGTCTTTTCATTCTCAGTATATATTGTTAACATAGTAGGAATCTTAATGGTTTCCAAGTTATAGCCCCAGGGGCTAAGTCCCTGAAGTTAGGGATGGACTCCAGGGTCAAATTTAGTTGCATATATCAATTTGTCTTTTTATACCTAGTAAGTTTATAAATGGCCATAGGGAATGGATCTCAGGTTTCTATTTTATGATCCTGGGATTATGTTCAAGAGGGATGGGGATTTATGAGATTTATGAGTTGGGAAAGACCCAGGGCATGAACCAGGGATCCAGGGATATCAGTTTGATGTGTGGACATCAAGGTCATTGATGACACATGCCAGTTCTCAGAAATGTGAGACCAACAATTCAAGTTAATTGAAATTTATGTAAAATGACAACTACTACCCCACCCCCCACCATCCCTGGGGAAGAACATAATTCCAATATGTTGATACCATCTGCATTAAGTATCATAACTGACCCAAGCTTCATGTACCTAACTTAAATATGTATGATGGCTTGTACATCAACACGCATGTATGTATGGACAGACTATCACAACATCCCACAGTTTAAAAATGTGTGGGAATTATTAAATCCCACATAATGAATTGGACAAATATTGGCTAAATAATGTATTTTTTTTATTATCAATTAAATTCCATAAAAGGTAATGTACTTTTCAATCTTCAGTACACACTCTCATGGTTTAATTCTATTTCCCTCCACTATCCCTTTTCCCATCTATTCTTTCTTACTTTACTTATTATGCATTTATCTTAATCAACTTCACGATCAGCTATATGTGTTTAAGAAGCTAAAATGGTCAATCTATCAATCTAGCAAAAAGATTTATTATTTTCAATATATACATATTTTCACATATGCACCTATTATCCAAAGTTTACACTTAGTTTAAAATTCAGAAGCAAAAAAATCCATAAAAAAAAAAAAGTTCTTAAGTTATTAGACTTTTGTGCACAAAAGTTACTCCAGTATCTTCCATTACTTACACAGTAAATAAAGATCCTTGAAAACTGTGTAAGAAACTTGAAACCGATTTTAATTACTTAAGTATGACTGATAAATGCAACCAAAGACATAAATTAGTTATTTAAAAGTTAGTACTGATAAAAATACTAACAATGAACTATTCTGATACTATGTCATGCTTTCCTATCACACTTACCAATAGGACAATGTATAGGGTTTTTAACAGCACAATTATGGGTATATAGTGCTCATGAAAAATTAAGTTCTACAAATGTAATGATAAAAAAAAGTTGGCATTTTTAGGAAGATAAGCCCTTCCAAATAAACATAAGCATATAGATAAATGATAGAAAGTAAGGAAGATAAATTTTTTAAAATGTATATAAAACAAGGAAATTCTGTAAAATAATTTCCCTGCATACCATGGTGAGGTCACACAAATTCAAAGTAATGAAATCTATGACCTTTACAGAAGATCTGTAAAGTTACTGAGCAGAGATGGAAAGCAGCAAGTTTCATTGCCCTATATCACAGGGCATCAGAGGACATGTACAGAAAAAAGGGTTAACAAAAATTTATCAGTGACCTTAACTGTGAAGATAAAACTTGGACTGGGATACATGAGATGCCATCAATCTGAGAAACATATGTGTACATGTGTACAATGTTTTATCCATGTACATCAGACAGCTTCTAAGATATGAAACAGACTCAAAAGAAACCTTTAAATATTGACCTGTGCCTTTGGCATAGAGATTAAGACCTCAAATATGCAATACAACACATTTTCTACTGACAATATATCAGTATACCAAGCTTCATCCATTAAAACAGCTGTTGCCAGTAAGTTTGACAGCTAAAGGGCAAATGTGACTGAAACTAAAAATAATGACCTGTGACTTTGACCTTGAAGATTTGACCCCGAGTGTGAATGTGACACACTTTTAGTAATGATATATAATTATTGCCAATTTCATCCCTTCATCTCAAATGGCTCAAAAGTTTAGAGCTTATGGGAAAGTGTAACAGAAAATTCAGTCTATAATACCATGACACTGACCCAGCATGGTACACAACACACTTGCTACGCTGCATTCTTTAATAATAAACAGATTTAAAATAAAAGAGTGGAAATGAAAGTGTGTTGGAAATCATAAATAATGATCCATGACCTTAACCTTGAAGATAGGACTCTACCCATGTGGTACATGACACATTTTAGTAATGATGGACAATCATGCCAAGTTTACTTGGTTAATCTCAAGAGACTTTAAAGTTATAGAATAGAATGATGGTATGATGGAAACAAAAAACATTAATCTATGACCTTGACCTTGAAGATAGCACTCCCTATATGTTATATAACACCATCTCATGATTATGTAAAAGAATACCAAGTTTCATCCCTTTAAATTGAAAATAGGACCCCAAGCTGGCACACAACACATTTTCTTGTGATGATGCAAAAGCAAAGTTTCATCCCTTAATCTCAAATAGGTGAAGTATTATAGAGCTGATGGGAAAGTGAGATATATATATATATACACACAATATTGATCCATGATCTTGACCTTGATTTTATATATATATATATATATATATATATATATATATATATATATATATATATATACACACACACACACACACACACACAATATTGATCCATGACCTTGACCTTGAAAATTGTGTAAATATCCTATTTACATAAATATAGGTCAACTTTATGTTGCTAACATAGTTGCCAGGCTAAATGTAATACCTATATACCCAAAGACTTAACGAATCTGCCATGTTGCATAATAAGGAGTAATTATGTAAAAGTTGGCCTCTTGTATTCTATGCATGTTCTAACATGTAATCATTGGAACATTACTATGATGATGAGGACCAACACTGTATCAAACAGTTTGGACTTCTTACAGTCAATTATTGGTTGTTTTAGAGGTATTTATGCAAACTGAAGCTCTCACAATGTGCTAGCTTGACAGAGTATTGCTGTAAGCATTTTAAAGCCATTGAGACCTTGCCACCTTTCCTTTCCTTGGACTGCAGTGCTGTGACTCCAGTGCAAATAAAACAAATGCAGGAACCATTTGGAACAAATGGGTAAATGAAAATTTCTTCACAGGTATGAAGATTACTGAAGGTGAAAGAAAATGTGCTGTTACTTCATTATGTCAGTAACAAAAACAATCAACAAATATGAAGCTGAGAAGGAAGAAAGTGACAAAATGCACAAGGGAATGAAGGATCTATTGAAGAACTATTCTGAGCCCAAGAAAAATGTGTATATGGAGATCTACACCTTTTGAACATGTAAAGAAAAAGAATAACAAACACTAATTGAATTTGTAATGGAATTGAGGCAGCTAGCTAAGAATTGCTGAGATTCTATCACAAGCAATTTAACACTGTATATCACATAGACTACACTGGAGCAAGTATGACATATCACTGATTGTCTTAGATCAAAGCAGAATACTATGAGGTGCCATAGCAGACAAAAGCTGCTGGTCTAATGAGAAAGTTGCAGTTGAAATTTCAGTGTCATATGTTGAGAAATCCAATATCACATGTTGAATCAAACTGCATGTCCTTAAAGTTCCAATTTCTAGGTCAAGATTTTAGATTGTATATATTTAATTATTCAGTGGTGGCTTAAAGTTCTATTTCCTATATCAGCATTTTACATTCTATATTTTGAATTACACAATGGTGGTTGAAATTTCAGTGTCATATTTCGAGAAATCCAACTTCACTGTACTTATATCATGACAAGAGAAATGAGCCACAACAAGAAGCAGCCTCCTTGTTTAAAAATAATGTGGTTCGTTCATGGGAGCAATCTCTAGTGAGGAAATTCCAAGTAATTCTCAACCTGTGAATGGTAACTTTCAAACTGTAATTGCATGAAATATATTTGGCACCTCATAAATGAATACACTAATGATGTATCTTAATACTCGATATTATTCTAATTATTAAAATGGAAATTCTCATTGTGTAATGTAACTTTAAACACCAACATATCAATTCACCATATAAAAAAAGCAATTCTGACAAGCACAATAAAATGTCCAACCACCGCTGTGTAATATAACAGATACAATCTAAAAAACTCAACATACGAAATGGAACTTTCAGCACAAACAACATGATTCAACATGTTTAACTGAAACTCTCAACATATAACATTCAAATTTTAACAACCGCCATGTAATTCAGAGGACACAATCTAAAAACTTAACATTGGACATCAAATGTTCAACCAGCACTGTGTAATTCAACAGATGAAATCTAAATACTCAACACAGGAAATGGAACGTTCAAAACAACCTCTTTGATTCAACATGTAAATTAGGAATTCTCGACATATGACATTAAAATTTCAACTACCGCCGTGTAATTCAAATGACACAATCTAAAACCTCGACTTAGAAAAGATAACTTTCAACCACTGCTGTTTAATTTAACAGATACAGTCTAAAATCTCAA